>JAWPGT010000032.1:0-289902 GCA_034638255.1 Coprinus comatus
GACAAACCAGCCCTATATAAAATCATGAATACAAACAGCGGGGATAAGAGAACGTGTACGTGCGTACCCAGGTCATGACAGGAACCAAGAGAAAGAGCAGAGACTTCCAATGTCGAGCCATGTAGGCCTTTGGTAATTCAACTCCAATAGCGAAGACACCGATAGCGAGGACGACACGAGTGAATTCGAGTGTAACCGTATCAGTTGTTCCTTCGTCACCGTCACCCCATGACCGTGGATCAAAAATACCAGCACAGTATGGTCCTATTTCATGTTGTAAGTATTGTAAGTATTGAGATATTGGAGATGAGACATACCTATAATAACACCGAATAGAAATGCCCAGCAAGCTTCACCAATATACAACTAATGTACACATCAGTGCCCAAGACTTGGCAATGTACGACAAGACTCACCCGTGATCGCAGAACTAGCGAAAACATGCCAAACTATACATGTTCTTTGATGAAAAAAATAGTTCTGAAACAAGACAGACACGTACTAGCACAATAAAACCTCCTAAGCAGGCATAGATAATATGTGGGGCCGTTACTTCAAACTATGAACCGGTGAGTGTTTATTCTGGACAAATGAGAAAGAGATACTGACAGGAAAGAACTGCATGACGTTGTTGGGATAGCTCCAAGGCCAGACGTCGTTATTTTGTGAGTACTATGAACAAGGTGTGTTCGGCTTGGACGTCGAGCCAAGTAGAACGTTGATGGGTGTTAAAAGGAAGCCCAACAGACGGTGGAGAAAATGCAACCTGAGCGAGCCGCGGAACCGGCGTTCTGGGCGAACAATATATATATTGATGTTCCTGGTGTGTATTAATAAGAAACCACGTGCCACTCCTCCACCTCGACTTATCATCATCTCGACCTCCCTAGCTTCCACGTAACTCATTGTCCTCTTCATAATCCTCCAGACAGATGCTCGGGACGTTCAGCTAGTGAAATAAACCCATATATAGAGCTTTTTACGACTCCTTGGCTGGTTATGTCCCAAGTCTTGGCGTACAAAGCCTTTCTTGGCCAAACCAGGGGCGGTGCAAGGCATCACTGAACTGATACTACGAACCAGAACCCTAAACAACGCATGTTCAATCCCTGCTCTTCTGACACTAACAAGATTTCTCTCGTAACACAAGGACGGTAAATTAAAACAGCTGACCAGGTTACAGAATTGCGAAGAAAATTTTCACATGAAGGGGTAATTGTAATGAAATCGTTTGAGTCCCCTTTTTTCTGTTGTTATCTCGACCATAAATTCTTTTTTTGTAACCTCCCTGTGGCTCGGAACTCCAAAGGGAAAAGATCAAAAACTTTGCGCCCTGACCCTCGAGTTTCTTCATTTAGCCATTCACACCTGGAGCCTTCTGCCTGGAGTTCTTCAGAGTGTATCAGACATACTGTGCGTGATTTAAAGTTCTCAATCCGGTACTACTTCCACCATTTTTTCCCTTTTGATTAATTGTACCCCACTCCTTGTTCACCTGGTCCAGAGTATATTGTATCATCAATCATTTTCCTTTTCGGCATCTTCTCAAAGTGGCAACAAATCTCTCGTTTCGCGAACCGCATAACGTCTTTTGTATTATATTTATTACTTCAAACTAATTCCTCTACACTGGAATTTCTTTGTTCCATCCAAGAGCCGTGAAGAGCTTTACATCACGGAAGTACAAATTAATGCACATTCCCGTTATAGTTCGGTGTCAATCTAGTGTAGAAATCGTAATACACATCACCCAGTGATCGATCTAACCAACTTGTAACACTATTCTTAGGAACCTACATTCCGGTGTTACTTATATAAAAAGAAGCTGAAGGTTCTGAGGTGAATCCGTGGAGATACTGAAACTTAAGTGGTACTTTGTCCCTTCAAATGAGTATCACGCCAATAAAGCACCTAAACGCACTTGCTCATCATGAGGCAAATTCATAAACTTACAAAGAAACATTGACTTGTTTATGAAGCATTAAAGTGCTTCTGACTGTGCCAGTTCAGTTTATTGGAAGCTTGTGCTTTCGCTTCCGAAACCACATGTATACGGGTGTAGTAAATGGTTGACCCAGGTCGGTGATACAGTCTCATGCTGAATAGGTCGTACTGTACCTAGAGTTAAGGATTGAATAAACTCCGAAACATGGAAGCCGAGTAGAAAGTTACTTCGTTCTCACCAGGCTTTAGGTGTATCAATATCGATATACTGAAACTTTTCAACTCCTTGCTGCGCGAAGTTTCCATATTCTTATCTTATCATCAACTTGAATGCGTGATGTACAGTACACTCCCTACCTACCTTCGGTGATTAACCCCCTCGGAAACCCCCTACCACTACATAGTACATACCCACTAATTTTATACTATAGTCTACGTCCATGGAGTAGTGGGCCTCGTTGACCATTCATTTTTAGAATTTTCCCTTGATGTAAAGCGCTTTTGTAATGGTTTTTTAAATAGGTTCTAGAGGGATCACCAATGTAGATGTAGTCCGAGGTATTAACCACGTTTTGGACCTTTAGTCTTAATTTAGAACACTTCTGATATTAACCTGAACGATTCTATCTATGTTATCTGTTATATGAAAGTCGTATATCTATAGGCTCATCATATTACCAGAGGTTTGTTTTTTGTTTTTTTTGTGCCTCGTGTTCTATGACAATAAAAAAATAAGATTTGAATAATTCATATTTCCTTAGTAACACCGGTCTTTTTGGTATAATTACTGGTGGAATTTAGAACTCGGGTCACCAGTTTAGAGCCTTGCAAGAGCTTGAATGATCTTGAACATTTGTTTTTGTCGTGTTCAATTTGTCGCCAATCATGCTTAGTGATTGGAGCACTGGTAAAGGTTAGCAATCCAGCAATAACACAGTCACAGACTCGTGCTAGTGTGCCGGTTTTATTACGTTAGATACACAGATAGGTAAGCCCGCTTTTTAATTATCAGATTGTGTCTAAGCATGTTATTAAGGAGAGGGTGGGAGGGTTAATGAAAGTCAGCTGAGTTGAACGTGATAGTAGAATATAGAATATGTGATGGTATCGGTGAGATTTAAATAAACAGGCACTTGGTTGTCACTCACATCCACTGAATCTGTATTTGTATGACGAATGCCGTTCTGGGTTAAGTTGTTTGATACGGAGGATGGGAAGAGCTCAAAGCCTTTTCTTTCTATCTTCTCGACCCAAAGTCATGTAATGCTGATTAACAACAGTATTCCTTCTGATCAATAGCCTGCCGCCCGAGAAATATCTTTACAGATGGTCGACTGAACACGCACTATACAATTTTCATCCTTCCTCTGAGAAAAGAAACCATTATATTATTAACCAAATTCGCGACATCAATGATTCAATACACTTCATACAAAAAGATGGAGGTAGATAGGTGTTGACTCTATTTTACATATTTTTCAGCCGACATCACTAATCATCGATCATCGAAACAGATAAGAAACCAAGAAATATAGTACACCGTTTCCTATTCATGAGCCGAGTATTAGATACCGAGCTCTTCGAAGGTTACGCTATGCTTCCCGCCAGTGCATGATACCCCCACGGCATTCTTTTGAACGGGAGTCGACTGGAGCATGTCTTATTCAACTCGGCCATCTTTTTATCGATTCGTTTCTGCATAGCTGGTCCAGTTCGGCTCCTGTCTCATTTTTTTTAGCCTGTCTCTCTTCTTCTTTCCATAAAATGTCCACCTCTTTCGATTGATCTCCTTCCTTCCACACTTTATCCACATCCCTCCAAAGCTTTTTTTCTATTCTTGCCATTCTTTCTTCTACTCTTGCCGTTCTTTCTTCCACTCCTGCCGTTCTTTCTTCTACTCCTGACGTTCTTTCTTCTCTCATTCGGCTTTCTCGTTCCTTCCATTCTTTCTCCTCTTTCCTTGCTTTCCTCTCCTCTCCTTCCCTGGTCCTTCTCTCTAACTCAAGTTGTGCCTTAATTGCCTCTTCCTCTTTCCTCTTCCTCTTCTCCTCTTCCCTCGCCTTGCGATTTTCTCCCCCCTTTATCCAAATGGCAGAAGCCTCGACACAAAGGCTCCTAAGGGTACTAGCACTCGGATACTCACAAACGTGGAATACGACATAAAGATTCACTCCAGCTCCAGATTCAACAGAAACCTTGGGAGTAATATATTGATTATCAATATAATGATTCCAATTCTCGTCTCTCCCATTCAATTTAACGGCAAGTAAAGTCGAAAGCCTTAATGCCTTTTCATGATCAACCATCAAAGGACAATAACCCACCCTACTACCAGCACCATCTTTTAACTTGTACACCCCCGAAAAATTAAATTCCTGAGTGAGTATCCCTTCAGGTAAGGCGTGAGTGGTAAGAATCGTATCAGTTTGAATCGTTGAATTTCTAGTATCGAATGTCGTCGCATACTTGATCATATAGTTTAAACCAAGAAGGGTCGGTTGTTCGATTTCTGGGATAGGAATTTGAACAGAAAGAGACCAACTGGAAAGTGAAATGACTGGGTCTTCTAGATACGATGCGTAAGTATATACCAAACGTTCATCGTCATTGAAATTATGAGGAGGAGGGTAGATTGGGAAATCGCCAGGTTTATCACTGGTTGTTCCAGGAGTGCATTGCATGTGGGATGTTGGTACATTGTCTCCATCACCGGGACCTCCTAACGTACATATGGTAGGGGTAGTGGGGGACATGGGTGACAAGTAATTTGGGATGGGTAGAGTTGTGGTCAAGTTCTGAATTTTATGTTTAAGTTTGAAGAGCCTTCTTATACAAGCTAAGAAATTTATTCCACAATAGACACGACGATATACCCTGTAGGGATACCTTATCTTAATAACGATCAGTGAGTAGTAATAATTGGTTCATATCGAAAATTGGATGTTTTCAATGTCCTTCCAACACAAATTCTTCGCAACTAAGCATCATGATGAATGCTGGACAAGTTACTAGCACTACCACGTCACATCCCAAGTAAGTATTTCCGATGGTCACCGATCAACAACATAGGCCACCTATGTCAATTTGGCATCCCTTGCTGGCATCTAACTTTGCCAATGGGCCGAAGGGGAAACGATTATCAATAGTCGGTGCCTCTATAACTTCATGGCTTTTTTAAGGTTTTTAGACCGACGATTATCAATGTGTTCTTCGATATTTTTAAACCCTCATGATGTTTCTCAAGTTCTCAGGGTTGTGGGCATTTATGAGCACATCGCATATTCATATCAAGATTATCCGGGAATTCATTGATGCGACAACGTCAGATGGATAGTCATTTGCATTTGAGTACATCGTATCTCATAATTAGTACCTCAATAGTATGATGTGGAACAATAAGTCTAGGAGGGGCCCGGATATGGCAGGCTTCTGTCAAAGGATTTCGAACTTTGGAGGTTGTTTTCTCCAAGTTAGGTATAGTACCTTTAAAGATCAAGAGAGTACAAAGTTACTTTAACATCATATTGCCCATATTTAATTGGTTGTTATACATAGTCCCGGAGTTAAGCTTCTTTCCCCTCGTATCAGCTGCAGGGAAGGAGAGGGTGCTGTTCGACTGACTCATTTCCAACCCATATATCCAATGTAAGTTTATTTTTATTTATGCTAGGTCGGAATAGGCTGAGTTAGTCGCTCAAAGAATCGTTATCAGCGTCGTTGTCGCCATCTTCATCACCTTCATCATCATCATCATAGGAAGGAGGGTCAATCAAATATGTCAATCATCTTAAGGAATGAACTAGCGAACGTCAACACCAATTCATTTTTCAATTTCAATTTCAATAAAAAAACGCACATCATCTCTAATGTCTTCCCCACATTCGGAATCTTCTTTAACTTTGTCGAGAAGAGCAGTGTGTTCTTCATCAGTGAAGCATCTGCGAAGGCGGATGCATTTTCTTGCAGAGGTCACGTGAGGAAGGGACACATCGATCCTACACAAACTCCTTCACAGGGTACAACCGCCCGAGCAACCCCTGACCTCTACTACTATCCCACTTTTCCCTTCGTCAAACTTCGCCCTCAAAATCTTCAAATTTGCTCTACCTCCAACCCCCTACATTCACCCAGATGCACAATGGGTGAGCACTCACGTTCTCGTCGCATCAGTCAGTACCCAAATCGAAGTTCGGCAACGTCCCGGGGCCGTGAAGGACCTGAACTTCGGACATCCTCACAGGTGAATGTAGTATCAGACTTCTATGGTTATGAAATATCAACACATGGCTCGTTTTCTCCTCTCATCTATCTGGCCCGACGCGCAAAGTTTCTCGACCTCTGAATCGGGTGGCATCTTTTTTGGGCTAAAGAAAGTGAAGAAAGACACTGGCAGTCCTTTGTCGTTTTCATTGGAATAATTTGCATCCATCAGATCTATCCCAGGTTTCCAGTGAATGTGAGAACCAATCGTCTTTTCATACAATGGATCTCCAAACTCGTCGACCAAACCGGTATATCATTCTTAGAGTTCGACATCAATATTCTTGGTACAACAAGACGCAGGTAGATATATATTAACTTTATTTATCACATTTTTCAACCGATATTACTAACTAGCAGTCGCTAATCATTGAAACAAACAAGAAACCAAGAAATATAGTACACTGTTCCCTATTCATGAGCCGAGCATTAGATACCGAGCTCTTCGAAGGTTACGCTGTGCTTCCCGCCTGTACATTGATACCCCCACGGCGCTCTTTTGAACGGGAGTCCACTGGAACATGTCTTATTTAACTCGACCATCTTTTTATTGATTCGTTCCTGCATAGCTGGATCAGCATCGGCTCCTGCCTCATTTTTAAGTCTAGCTTGTCTCTCTTCATCTTTCCATAATTTGTCCGCCTCTTTCCACGATTGGTCTCTTTCCTTCCACAATACGTCTGCATCCTTCCACACTTTGTCTGTGTCCCTCCAAAGCTTTTCTTCTACTCTCGCCGTTCTCTCCTCTCCTCTCATTCGGCTTTCTCGCTCCCTCCATTCTTTCTCCTCTTTCCTTGCTTTCCTCTCCTCTCCTTCCCTTGTCCTTCTCTCTAACTCAAGTTGCGCCTTAATTGCCTCTTCCTCTTCCCTCTTCCTCTTCTCCTCTTCCCTAGCCTTACGATTTACTCCCTCCTTTTGCCAAGTGGCAGAAACCTCGACACAAAGACTCCGAACGGTCTTAACGCTCGGATACTCACAAATGTGAAATACAACATAAAGATTCGCTCCAGCTCCAGATTCAACAGAAACCTTGGGAGTAATATATTGATTATCAATGTAATGATTCCAATTCTCATCCCTCCCATTCGATTTAATGGCAAGTGAAGTTGAAAGCTTTAATGCCTTTTCATTATCAACCATCAAAGGACCATAACCCCTACTACCAGTACCATATTTTAACTTGTACACCCCGGCGAAATCGACATCCTGAGTAAGTATCCCTTCAGGTAAAGTTTGAGTGGTAAGAATCGTATCAGTTTGAATCGTTGAATTTCCAGTATCAAATATCGTCGCATACTCGACCATATAATTCAATCCAAGAAGAGTCGGTTGTTCGATTTCTGGGATAGGAATTTGGACACAAAGAGACCAAGTGTTGGTATGATTATGTGCGGGAAGTGAAGTGATTGGGTCTTCTTGAAACGATCCGTATGTATATACCAAATGTTCATCGTCGTTGAAATTATGAGGAGGAGGGTAGATTGGGAACTCGTCAGGTTTAGCACTGGTAACTCCAGGAATACATTGCATGTGATATGTTGGTACATTTCCTCCTCCGTGACCAGGACTTCCTAACATACATATGGTAGGGGTCGAAAGGGACATGGGTGTCAAGTAACTTGGAATAGGTAGACTTGTGGTCATGTTCTGAGTTTTTTTGTTCAAGTTTCAGAAGTCTTCTTATACAAATTAACAATTATTCCATAATATTATACGCAATGATAAGTAACCCTCTTATCTTAATAGCTTTTGAGTAGTAATAATCCGTTCATGTCGAACATTAAGCGCTTTTTTCCAACAAAAATAACTTTGCTAGTAAGCTTAACGCTGGAGCGGCTACTACCAGGACTGATCCCAAGCCTTTCCCTGATGAACGGTAATGATCAATAATATATGCTCGCACCTAAGTGGGTCAATCCGAAGGGGGAATGATTATCAATAGTCGGCGCTTCGATAACCAGGGCTTTCAAGGTGATTTAAGGTTTTTAGGTCCGACGATTGTCACTGTTCTTCGATATTTTAAATCTCATGTTCCTTAAGTTCCCAGGGTTGTAAGCATTTATGAGCATTTCGCGTATTCGTGTCAACATTGTCCCGGAATCCGTTGATGAAGTCTACAGATAATAGTCATTTGACATTCGAATACATCATGTAACATAATCAGTGCCTTCTACTAGTATGATGTGGAACAATAGTTCTTGAAGGAGTAATATGGAGGGAAACACACTTCTTCTGTTAAAGGATTTTGATGCTTCGGAGCCTGTTCTCGCCAAGCTAGGTATAGTATTTTGAAGGTTCTTCGAAGGTCAGGAGGATACAGAGTTACTTGAACATCACATTTCCCATATTTGATTGGTTGTTATATATACATAGTTCCGGATGGTAAATTTCTTTCCCCTTCCTCTCTTAAATTTTTTTCTTCAATAACTCGTGTCAACTGCAAGAAAGGGGTTCTCTTTTCTACTACTGATTGGTTATCATCTCCAACTCATAAATCCAATGTAAATTCATTTTTATTTGTGTTAGGTCGGAATAGGCAGCGTTAGTCGCTCAAATCATCGTTATTAGTGTCGTGGTCGCCACCTTCATCACCTTCATCACCTTCACCTTCATCATCGTCATCGACATCATAGGAAGGAGGGTCAATCAAATATGTCAATGCATAAGGAATGAGCTAGTGAACGACACTTCAGTCAACATCAATTCATTTTTAAATTCAATAAAAACATACCTCATCTCTAATATCTTCCCCACATTCAAAATCTCCTTCAATTTCGTCGAGAAGAGCCGTATACTCTTCATCACTTAATCTCTCAACCTCTAAATCCGGTGGCATCTCTTTTGGGCTGAAGAAAGTGAAGAAAGAAACTGGTGGTCCTTCATCGTTTTCATTGGAATAATTTGCATCCGTCAGATCCTTCCCAGTTTCCCAATGAATCTGAGAACCAATCGCCTTTTCATACAATAGATCTCCAAATTCGTCGACCTGTCCCTTTTTGTAGATGTAGGTTTTGTTGAGTACTGAATCCGAGAAATATGGATTCGTGCGGAAATGAAAAGAGAGCTTGTATCCATTATCATCTTCCTTTTCTGCGCCATATTCCGCATCCCTATTACCAGAATGTATTGTTAAAGCACCAGTTTGTCCAGAAGCAATTGAAGCGTAAGACGAAATGGCTTGTGTTTTGCCAGTGGTCTCTGGAGTGAAATATGTGCATCTGATATCGGTGAGGTACTTCAAAGCTTCTTGATCTCTCTGGGCAATGACCAAAGAGAGTCCGGGATGGTTCATGATAACGGCAAGCCAGAAGTTCTCGACACCATTCTTCGATAACGAACGGCGACTTGGAGGTTGGAAAATTTCCTTTCCAAAAACCCTTCGTAACCCTTGTTCGCCTGCCTCTAATTCCATCCCTTCGGGTCTTGCGTTTCCAGCTATGAGATTAGCCCGGCGGTCGTATAGTGGATCCTGAAGTCTTGCATACTATCGTGAGCAAGAGCGTCGCCGTCAGCCAACTCCATGATACAACAGCCTGGCGCTTACCTTTTTCTGCAATGCTAGTAATTCCTGTTGATATTGATATTGTATTACTTGCTGTTGCGCTTCTACTCCTTTGATTGCTTGTACGGTTTGTTGCTCGAACTCGGGGAGTCGTTGGAACCGTTTCCATGGGTCTTCTTCGTAGTCCTAACACTGTATCATTAGTAGGTGGATCTTTTGGCTATGGGAACGCCGCTGTTTATCTTGAGAGAACAGTACTTACATCTGACATGCTGGGTGTGGTCTCTTGGTTTACAAGGACAGTATACGGATTGATATGGGAGTTTCAACGAGGTTAAGGATGCCAGACTTCCGATATAGTATGATCAATCATTGACAATCATCAATTGTCCTTGTTCTCTTTTTGGATATTGGTATCCGAAGAAAGACGGCACCTCCCAGACTCCTTCCCAGTCTGGGCGCCTCCTCTGGGTCCACTCGTTGATATTCAATGGCGCTTCTACTGACTCAGACTTAATCATAAGCGCTGAGAGCAGATAAAGCTGATCCCTCCCACAGTACTTCCACCCAGGATATACTTTAAAAAAAGAACGTTGTGGCCTTATGGAACACGCTATTATAATGCAATATCGGATTAATAGCCTGAACAGTTTATCATACATTGAAGTATCTGAAATGGTACTACATCAATAATTGGACCAGTGCGCGTACTTAGACTTCGACCGACTACTGCTATGCTTGCTACTGTGGCCGTGACTGCGCCGTTTGCGAGAGCCACTATCACATTTGTAGTATCGGTATGTATGTTGTGGTGGTGCACGAGATGCAGCTACCAATGCACCCACACCCACACCCACAACCAAAGCTCCCAACATCGCCAGCAGACCAGGAGACTTCTTTTTCTTTTTAACTGGAACTGAAGACGACTGTTGTACGGGAACGGTCCGGGTCTGAAAATCAAATTTATGGGAAATGGTGACGATAAATTATATCAATCTACTCTAGAGGTTTTTCTCACCTTAGGGGGAGGTAGTGCTGTATTGCTTACTGGAGGGACTTGTTTCTTTTCGTTTGAGGACGAAGCGCTTTCCTTGCTGGAAGTTGTTGGTTTAGGATCCTTACTGGGCTTGGGCCTATCTCGCTATTTGGGAAGAGATGAGCCTAATTATTTGAGTTATTACGATTGAACCTCAGACTACTAACATTAACGGCCACTCGCGGTCTGTAATAAGTTGAATTAGGAACGGTTTTTATTAGAGAACTAGCAGAGTGAGAGTTACCGTCGTTTACCGCCTCCCACCTTTTTGTATCCTACCATCTTCAGAACACAGTTTTCAGTTGAGGATGAGGTTTTGGGTCAGGATTCGGGAGGAGGATGATTAGATGAACACCTCTACCTTGATCAGCTGTCGCTAGTCCCGGTTTACAATTGTTTGGGTAGAACCCAGTTGAGACAAGCATATCGATCCAAGATCTCTCGTACTAGTAGTAAGTTTTGATTTATAAGCCATGAGTCATCTGCCACCCTACAACTGCGCAATTAACTCCACTCGACACCTATCTTCTGATAACACACAGTAACATTTGAGGTCGAGCTTCGAAGAACCTACGATCCGATGCTGATAGCAAGATGCACAGTGATAAAGGTAGTGTTCATCGGATATGTCGACATATCAGAGTTGAAATAAAACACAATTTATTTAGCAACACCCTCCAGTTCTATAGAAGTAATAATATGGAGTATAAGTCAGCCTCGGCTGTGAAGCCAGTGCTAACTGTTGTGCTAATAAGTAGTTGAAGTTGTTATTGTTATT
This sequence comes from Coprinus comatus, assembly GCA_034638255.1. Taxonomy (NCBI): domain Eukaryota; kingdom Fungi; phylum Basidiomycota; class Agaricomycetes; order Agaricales; family Agaricaceae; genus Coprinus; species Coprinus comatus. The sequence continues at coordinate 11,521 of JAWPGT010000032.1, forward strand.
ATTGTTCACGGGCGCGACGGGCGCAGGATTGGTCGTTGTCGTTGTCGTTGTATTAGTCTGCCTATGGTCATCGTATCTATTGGGGGAGACCGATTACGGACAATAAATGTCTTAGAAGGAAGGGGCATTGCTTACCTCCTCCTGTAATATCTTCTATTATCATAGCGACGTCTGTCCACGTTACGATTTCGGTATGTGCGACTATTGTTTACACGTCGGCTGTTGTCAACGCTCAGCGTATATCGACGATTATCACTGTGCCTGCTTCTGTCGATATGTCTACTCCTATCGATGTTATACGTGACGTTTGAGCGGGGTTGAAGGAGTATATTGAGAACGTTGCCCAGGAGTTGAACTATTGTATTTGCTGTTCCATCATCGGAGCCATCGTCAGACATGGTGAAGGGGTAGTAACAGATGGCCCAGCTAGATTTTGCGTGGAAGGTGAGGAAAGAAATAATCACGAAATGCTGGAGGACATACCTTTATCGCGCAGATGGAGGCTCGGCGCGAGATGGGAGTTAACGGAGAATTAGGGCTGCTTGAATACAATATAGTTATAAATAGTACGCATCATTTCTTCACCATGTATTAGTCTGTGTGTACCCTATCTGATATGATGCATCGGTGCTCTGTGTTCTCTTGTGGTGTTTATAGACGGAAGAGGCTGATTGTTGAGAGGGAACGGAGGGGTACACGACACATGACTTATATCTGTCCTAATAGAATTTCGCCTATGCACTAGTTTCGTAGATATTGTGTGAACGCAAGACCTCATTCATCTAGTTGATTACTGGTGTGAACACGATTTTTGTTAGGCGGTGTGGGGGCAGAAGATTATCGATCAAACCCAGTGAAAAACGACGCCCGCCCTCGTTTGCCAGATTCCAGATTTGTACCCTGGGAAAGTGGCAGACCTGCTCCAGTCCGCCTCATCCCACGAAGCTAGTTTTATGCATTCCGTCTTAGTATATATCTGTAAATGCATTTAATATAGTTGTTTTTAATAAGACCTGTTCCCTGCTAGAACCGCAATCGTATGCTGCTGTCTACATCTGCCATAATGTCCACATATGGCAATGCACTTGGGGTCGCTTATACTGGCGACTCAGTAATGCTCATGCGCTCATGGTTATGATAGTACGAGTACAATCTTGCTCTTGTATTAATTTGAACTACTAACAATTTGACTAATTTAATTCCACCACACTCTACAATTGGAGAACGTCCTCAGTTTTCTTTGATAGGTAGAGTTGATGATGTAGAAGGAGATTCTTGAATGAAGGACGTGTCGGGAGTGGGATAACTAATGGAAGTAGTTTTCTTGTGAGAGAAAGCTGTTCTTTTCTTGTTCAATACCACTTTGCGCCTATCCATCAAAGCCTTTCTTTTATAACCACCAACAGTGAAAAAAACCTCAGCTTCAGACTCATCACTGACGTTTCCCTTCAACAATTCCTCACTGGAGCCATTATCCAACTTTCCTTCTATTAATTTGAATTGTCTAGTAAGAACTTTGTAGTCGGACCTTTAGAAACAATAAAAATCTCAGTAGTTCTTGTTTTATTGAATAGATAACTCACCTCAGCTGCTGGAGGGATGACCGTAAAGTCACATTTTCATTCTTCAACTTAGCTATTTCAGCAGCTAATCCATCCTTCTCCTTGTATGCATTGAACCATTGAGTAATGTAAGGATTTCCTCCTTCGAGAAGCTCTCGCTTGACCATGCGCATAAGAGGAACTTGGGGAATAATGTTCTCCTTATCTTCTTCCAGTCCATTGCATTTTTGAGACCATAATATCCCTAACTTTGCCCGATTCAATACTGCTGCTCTATAGGTAATGTTGACTGAGTTATCAGAGTTGTTTGAAGACACATTGCCATGGGTTTCATCAGCTAATTCAGTGCCAGCTGGTAAGGTCATGGTGTAGTAGAGGGGATGCACAAGCACAAGCTAAAGCTGAAATTGTGAGACAGTAGTGGAACAGGATAAAGAAGTGGGAGGGCACGGACTTTACAGGATGTCAATATACGTTGATTAAATCTATTAATAGCTAGCTGCCCTTTACCACATCTGTCGACCAGAACCTCACATGTGTCTGTATACTACTCTCTCTCCTTTGCTACCATTGTTATCTGGATTCAATATTGGGATTACTATGGCGGATGGAGCTCCAGAAGTACGGGGATGTGTTGCTAGAGGTGTTTTCTGGTGCAACTGTGACTATTACTGCCTTGGAATCATGCGAATAGTTCCCGAACGAACTTTTTACAACCATAGCAAGAAGCTACAAGAACGGTCACGGAAACGCCAACGTGTTGCTGAAGAGGAGGTGTATCAGGATCCTGAGGCTGTTGAAGGGGACTTCCAACAGGTATGTTCATCTGAAGCATGGTTCGTATGTTGAACTAATAACCTGTCAGAATGGTAGAGAGTGATGTTGAGAATGAGAGTGAAGTTGAGAGAGAGTTAAGCTCAGACACAGACACAGACACAGAAAGAAGGGAATTGATTGGATGGTTTGGCTAAGACATGAGGGACTTATATATCTACCAGAACAAAGAACAACCAAAAGGGGAGAACAATAAGGACCCTTGCCAGCACACAAAGGGAATATGTAAGTAACATAATAAGGGGAAAAGAACATTATGAAAGAGTCCAGAACATCAGGATAAGATAAGTGGAGTGATTAGGAAAGATGGATAAGATAAGGAGATATCTGGGAAAAACCTAACATAACCAATATGTTATCTACTAGATAAATACTACTCCCAGAAATTCCCCATCTAATGATGTACCTGGAAATGATCATATCCATGAACCTGATCCCACTACTTTGAACAATGACATTAATGAACCTGATGCTCAGCGTAATTCTCCAACCTTGCCAGAGAATAATGAAGACCCAAATCTGGATCCTCCAAGCAGTGATGAAGGCTCTTTAGACGAAGAAGATGAACAAGAAGAGTTACTTGGTCCTATTCGAAATGAAGATGCTCGTTTGGCTCAAGAATTTATTGAACATCTGAAACAGGCTACACTTGACAACTCAGGACTTCCACCAGAGACTTTACATCGCTTGTGTAATCCACAGAAAGAACAAATCGACCTCAATAGAGATAGAAATCTCAAGATTTCAATCAAAATTTTTCTTATTGCTAGTCAGGCATCCGAGCGGATGTATCATGAAATGTCTCGGCTTTTCGCACTCTATGTCCCAGATTACCAACCTGTTTCATACTACAAGGTTGAAAATGCTCTCAAAGAGCTCACTGGAGTCACTTCAATTGCCACGGATATGTGTATTGTTAAAACAAGAGCGTAGTTATGAAACATGGGTAGGTACGACTCTGGACTTACTGAGGGTGTTGGTTGTTAGTAGAAAAGGAACTGAAGTATATAATGCAGGAATACAAGTTTATATACATATTTACAGTGGTCCGTGTGAGAATATACTAGGTCACATGATATACATCATGAAGATATATTCGTCAAGCATGATGCCATATGAGAATGTCATTGTAGAACTAATAATAGTTCAACACTCCCCTGAATACGAACATGGCAGCTATAAAGCGCCTTATGTTGGGACCATATTATTTGAGCGCTTGGCAGCGCTATATGTGGGATTAGAAAACTCCAACCCGTAATAGTTATCACGGAAGTATTCAAACTTCACACGTCCGAGATTCTTCGTGAGAAGATCTGCAGGGTTCTCAGTGCCTGGGATAAAATAGAGCTGAACCTTCTTTTCATCAATTACTTGACGAATGAAGTGGAAAATGATGTCTATGTGTTTTGATCTCTTTTCGACGGCAGGGTTTTGCGCGATAAAGAGAGAGCCCATATTGTCTCCACAAATATCCATTGGTTCATTGTTGTGTAAACCAAGTTCAGTCATTAGGCTTCTGATCCAGATGGACTGACGACTACAATCGGAAATAGCCATGTACTCAGCCTCTGTGGACGATAACGCAATAGTCTTCTGTGATCGACTGACCCAGGCTACTGGACAGGATGCAACAGTGGACAGATAACCAGTTTGGGATCTTCGAGTAGAAGGATCACTAGCCCAATCAGAATCACTGTAAGCAATGAAGCCCTCATTACCAGAACCATCAAGCGTCATTCGGTATTCCCGAGTCACTAATAGGTATCTGCAAATGTAGAGAGCTCTACGCAAATGTTCTTCTGTAGGGTTATGAGAATGTTGACTAAGCTTAGTCACTGTCATATTCCGTCCCGTCACATGACCGCTAACCCTGAATTCTGCCAAGTTCACCTATCACAATTCCGATTAGATAGCAAATCTCCGGATTTCCGATCTTCCTGAATTTCCTAATTTCCAGATTTCCATTGTTCATTATTTATTCAAAGGGACTTTTCCGTCCTCCGGAAATTCCGGGTTTTTCTTATCTTGCTTATTCTTCGGTTATCAATTCTATTCAGTTTAGTTGACATTTCCATGCGTTTCCTATGCTTCTTAATTCTCCAATATTATGCCATTACTTTCCGTCTTCCGTTTTATCTACCTCCATTTGTATTTCTCCTCTGATTCGGATTTCCGTTATTCCTTATTACCTTTTTTATCCGTTACGGCATTTCGTATAAATAGTTCACTGCTATGTTTGTATTTCCTCAGTTTCAGAATCGACCTGATATACTCTTACTCTCCGTATCGTCTCAACCGTCTGCACTCTTACTTTTCCGGTCTTCCGGGAACTCTGCCGGAAGTCTTCCGGAAATTCGTAAATCAACCTTGTACAAATTCCGGAGGTGCAGCACACACGCTGAAGCCAAGGGTCACCCCTCTCGGTATTTTCAGTATTTAACAGTATTCTGAAACTAAATTCCGGATTTGTATGCCACCCCGTACAACGAACAATTCTAGAGCAGCCGCTATGCCGGAAAATCTTCCTCCCTACAACAACAACAACGCCGGGGGTGAAGAAGATGATGATGATGATGATGTAGGTGCAGGAGGAGCTGGACCACAGGGACAGGATAGGTTGTTAGAAATTATCAATCGCCTTACAGATGCCCTCAACAACAACAATAACAACAACAATGTGCCCCATGTTCCTCGTCACACTCGCGAACCTCCTACATTCTCCGGGGAAAACCCTCGGGAATTTGCTGTGTTTCTTCATCATATCTGTCTTTATTTCGACACTAATAACCAGCAGTTTGCCACCGACAAGGATAAAGTCGGATTTTGCCTTACATTCTTGACTGGGCCGGCAAGCCAATGGTTTGAGACTATCATGACCCACACAGAGGATTGGGATGAATTAGATTGGTTTAGTGATTGGGATACGTTTGAAGAGGAATTGCGATCAAATTTCAGAAATGTGGATTTGGTAGCGGAAGCTAAGTCAGAAATCAGAACTTTATCAATGGCAGCCAGCTCGGAGATTGCAACTTACAATGTGGCTTTCAACAGGGTTGCCGGAGTTCTTAACTGGCCTGATGATATTTTGGTGGACTATTATTATGATGGTCTTCCGAATCGTATTCAGGACCAAATGGCTATGCTTCCTAATGGGAAACCTTCTACATTAAATGCCATGCGTCAGCAGGCTCGCCTCCTCGACAATCGTTACTGGGAACGCCATCGCGAAAGAAATCGTAACTCCAAACCATCTAACAATTCCAGCAATCATCTGGAAAGTCGTCTGGAAAATCGCTCGGAATTTCGTCAGGAAAATCATCAGGCTCCCAACTCTTCCCAGAATTCCCATCGTCAGAACCGTCCCAACAATAGCAATAACACCCGTCCCAATAACAACCCTCGTCCTAACAATACCAATTTCCGTCAACAAGCACCATCTCGTCCCAGTAACCCTCTCGCAAATGTCCTTGTCCTCGGAAGTAATGGACGTTTGACTGATCAAGAGCGTCAACGTAGAATGGACAACAACTTGTGTCTCCTCTGCGGTACGGCTGGTCATAGAGTCAGTGAATGTCCTAGGAGGTCGATCACCGGTAATGCCATTGCTGGTCCCCCCAATTCAAACCATGGATGTGGAGGTGCTCCAAACTCCAGTCGTGGGTGTCGTGTTACCGCTCCCGCAAATGTTGCAGCTGAGAATAATCCTCAAACTTCTGCTCCTCGAAACTCCAAGGCTTCGGAAAACTAGAGGGCAAACCCCAGCAATTTCCGGTACAGCCTGGGGTTTGCGCTCAGCCCAGCTGTGCCATTCCTATTGTCCGACTGAACACCTCTGCTCTTTCTTCTCCTGATTCTTTACGTGTTTCACTTTTTTCCGATTCAATTTCTCCTTCTCACAAATCTCCTTGGCTGGCTCTTGTTGATAGTGGTTCTACTCATTCATTCATTGATTCTTCTTTTGTCCGAAAATTTTCCCTTTCCACTTCTTCAGTTTCTCCGGTAGAACTTAGGTTGTTCGATGGCTCTTCAAATTCATACATTACTGAATCTGTATGTATGCCAATTACTTTTCCGAGTGGTGAATCTATGCTGTTTGACTTTTATGTGACGAGGCTCAACTCTACTTGTGCTATGGTTCTTGGATTCAATTGGCTCTCCCGCTACAATCCGTTGATTGACTGGGTTAGTGGCCATATCAATTTCCGTACCAAAACTCCAGAGAATCTTGCTCTTCCGACATCACCGCGATCCTCTTTTCCAGAAAATTCCCCGGAAATCCTAACAAACATTACTTCTGCCTCTGCTTTGCTCGTCACACCTTCCGAAATTCCAAAACCTCACATCAGCATAATCAACGCCGTTGCCTTTTCCAGGGCAATTCGCGCTCCTGGTTCACAGCAGTTCACTCTGGACTTATGTTCGGAAGTTCGAGCTGCTTCTTCATCTCTCACTACTCCAGATCCCATCGACCTCTCTAATGTTCCTGCCGAATACCACGACTTTGCTGACGTCTTCAGCAAAGCAAAAGCCGAAACTCTTCCGCCTCATCGTCCTTATGATCTCAAAATTGAACTTGAAGAAGGTGCTTCTCCGCCTATTGGTGTAATGTATTCATTATCCAAGGTTGAGCTCGAGACCCTTCAGGAATTCATCGACGATAATTTGGCTAGTGGTTTTATTCATACTTCTTCTTCTTCTCATGGTGCTCCTGTCCTTTTTGTCAAGAAAAAGGATGGATCACTTCGTCTTTGTGTGGATTTCCGTGGACTCAATCGCATCACGAAGAAAGATCATTACCCACTTCCCCTAATTTCCGACCTCCTTGATTCTCCTCGCAAAGCTCGGATTTATACCAAGATAGATCTCCGGCATGCTTACCACTTGGTACGTATTGCTCCCGGAGATGAATGGAAAACAGCTTTCCATACTCGTTATGGATCTTACGAGTGGATGGTTATGCCTTTTGGTTTGACTAATGCTCCTGCTGCTTTTCAATGGTTTATGAATGAAGTTTTTGCTGACATGCTAGATGTTTGTGTTACCGTATACTTGGACGATATTCTCATCTATTCCAACGATATCACCCAACATCGCAAACACGTCAAGGAAGTCCTCAAACGTCTTCGGAAAAATGGTTTGTATGCTCGTGCGGACAAATGCGAGTTTCATTCAAATTCTGTGGAATATTTGGGTTATGTTCTTTCTTCTGGTGGACTCACTATGGCTAACGATAAAGTTCAAATCATTCAGGATTGGCCTGAACCGAAAAAGGTGAAGGACGTACAATCTTTCCTGGGATTTGCGAATTTTTATCGGAGATTTATTTTCGGGTATTCTGACCTTGTCGTTCCACTTACCTGGCTCACTCGGAAAAGTGTGGCTTGGAATTTTGGTGACGAAGCAAGGGCAGCTTTTATTGCCTTGAAAAAAGCTTTTACTACTGCACCCATACTGACCCACTGGATTCCCGATGCACAAATCATTATTGAAACTGACGCTTCAGATTATGCATTGGCAGCGATTCTTTCTATTGTAACTTCCGACTCGGAAATTCATCCTGTAGCTTTCCACTCTCGCACCTTTTCCGCAGCAGAGTTGAATTACAACACTCACGACAAGGAACTTTTGGCAATTTTTGAAGCATTCCGGATTTGGCGACATTATTTAGAAGGGTCAGCTCTTCCTATTGATGTTGTTACTGACCATAAAAATCTAGAATACTTCTGCACAACAAAAGTCCTTACTCACTGACAAGCTCGTTGGTCAGAATACTTGTCGCAATTTCACCTGGTAATTCGATTCCGTCCCGGAAGATTGGGTACAAAGCCCGATGCTTTAACTAGACGATGGGATGTCTATCCTAAAGAGGGGGGAGTGCGGTATAAGGATGTTAACCCACATAATTTCTGACCTATCTTCACAGAAGAGCAACTAATTTCCTCTCTTCGTGCTACTTATCTTTTCACTCCAGTTCTGCGAGCCGGAATTGTTACGGACATTTCAAAGCTTCATTCGGATATTCTTTCTTCTTTAACTTCCGATACGTCTATTGCTGATCATTTAGCAAATCCCCAAGGAAGATGGTCTAAAGACTCAGTTGGATTTTTGCGCCTGGATGATCGTATGTATGTACCTAATGCTAACGATCTCCGATTACGGGTTTTACAGAATAATCACGATCACCCAATTTCCGGACACTATGGTCAAAACAAGACTCTTGAACTTATCCGTCGAGATTATACTTGGCCGGGAATTCGGGAAGATGTAAAGGTATTCTGCAAAAGTTGTGTTACTTGCATGCGCACGAAACCACAGAGGCATAAGCCTTACGGGTTTTTAAAACAACTTCCTATTCCTCCTAGACCTTGGGATTCAATTTCCTTAGACTTTATCGAGAAGTTACCTACTTCTTCTGGTTATGATTCTATTCTCGTCATTGTTGACTGACTAACTAAACAAGCAATATTCATACCTACTGACGTTACAATAACCTCCGCAGGTTTAGCTCGGCTTTTTGTCATTCATGTCTTTTCCAAGCATGGAGTTCCGTCTCATGTAACTTCCGACAGAGGCTCGGAATTTGTGTCTCACTTTTTCCAGTCACTCGGAGAAGCGCTAGATATGAAGTTACACTTCACTTCCGGATATCATCCTGAAGGTGATGGTCAAACTGAACGAACTAATCAAACTTTGGAACAGTACATTCGAATTTACTGCAATTACCAGCAGGATGACTGGTCGGAACTTTTACCTCTCGCGGAATTTGCTTATAACAATGCTCCAAGTGCAACAACTGGTATGTCTCCATTCTTTGTGAACAAAGGATATCATCCGCATATTGCTGTTTACCCGGAGAGAGATATTGTCTCTGCTCAAGCTCGGGAATTTACTACTAACCTTGACGAACTGCATGTGATGTTGAAGGATGAGATAATTGCTGCTCAGAAGCGTTATCAAATTTCCGCAGACTCACGCAGACTTCCTGCACCTGACTTTAAAGTCGGAGAGAATGTTTTTGTTAAAGCTCAATTTTTCCGGACAACTCGACCAACCAAGAAGTTCTCGGAAAAGTACTTAGGGCCTTACAAGATCATTGCCCGACCTGGTACGCATTCATTCACACTTCAACTTCCAGAAGAATTCCGTTCTGTTCATCCTGTATTTCATGTATCAATGTTGGAACCATGTACTACTAATCCTTTCGAGAATCGTATAGAAATTCCGCCTGCTCCCATGGAAATTGACGGTGAACCGGAATATGAAATCTCCAAGATTGTCGACTCCAAACTAGATTGCCAACGTACTTGCAAATTACAGTATAAGGTGGCTTGGCTTGGATATGAAGGAACAGACAAAGAGTACAGTTGGTTACCGGCTATGGAACTTATTCATGCGGTTGAAGTTGTTGAAGTGTTTCATCGTTCTTATCCTGATAAACCAGGTCCTCTTTCTAAACTTTAATGTTCTGGAAATTTGTTTTCACCTTTTCCGATTTTCTTTTAACATTTCCGAAATTCCGTGATTTTTGACTTGTCTCATTTTGTTTCATTCTTCTGATTATTTTCTAACTCTTCCGAAATTCCAATTCAACTTATTAATGATCCAGTTATCTTCTTGCTGATCATGACTTGTTAACTTTTCCTTACTTTTCCGTTCAAGGACCAAGAAAAAACAAACTAAAATTTTTTACATGTAGAAACAAAAAACTACAAGTACATGTAAAAAACTTTCCCTCTTCCAACTTTTCCGACTGTTTATCCTTCTTCTTCTTCATCTTCCTCTTCATCTGCCTTGCTCATGATGGTACCCAAATACTGTCCAAACTCCGTGATACGATTTGCGGCATCGGAAATTCCCTCGGTGGTTCAGCGAAGTTCTCCTTGGAAGGAGACGATACTCTCTTGTAACAACTCCATCTGCACCAACCCACCTGCTACCGGACCCCGCAATTCCCGAACGATTTCCGTCAATGCAGAAACTTCCTGACGGAGGCCACAGAATTCTTCATGCAATTCCACAACCTCGTTGTGTGGGACAGGGGGCAGGGCAGGAGCGACGACCAGGACAACGGGCTAGGAAATTGTCAAGTAAGTCAGGAAATTCATCGGAAATTCACTTACCCGGATTTCCGCCGGTTCAACAATTTGAACTTGGTCATCATCAACGAGTTCTGTGGACTTCACCAACTTCAAATGTTTCTTCGACAATTTCCGGGCCAGCTTTTGCAAACCGACTGGAAGTTCAGTGGACTTCTTCTTGGCCAACTTAGATGGCCCAGCGACAGGAGCAGCGGTTTCGGGCTTCTTGGCGGGTTTCTTGGCTGCGACTTTTCTGGTTTTCCGGGGCTTGGTGATTTCCTCCCTGAGAGAGCACTTTGCTTTCTTCTCCACACAGTAGTCGCATGGCTGGGGATCTTCAACTCTATAGATCCGAGGACCCTGAACGCACCTGACTCCATCTGCCTGGCACAACAGACAAGGTTCCGCCGGAATTTTACCTACAGTCCAAGGCCTGAGTGGGTCATTGGCAGGTTCCTTGGCCTGCCGGTGAGCCTGTTTCCTTACAACCTTTTTCTCAACCTTCTCATCAACCTCCTTCTCCTTGTCTTCTTCGCCTTCATCCTCGTCATCTTCCGAATCTCCGTCCTCTGGACCGCTACTTCCATCATCATCGTCAGGGTCGCTGGGATTTCCCACTACCTCAATCTCCGGCAACTCAATCTCCTTTTCCTTTCCCTTCTTCTTGGGACTGGCTGTCGCAGCCATCGTTCCATCAGACTCCCGACGACGTTTGGGAGCAGAAGTTCCGGCCGCCGGAATTGTTGACGCCGGAGTTTTGACCTGCAACAAAGTCGAATGCAGGGTTGGGGTCGAGGCACGAGCAAGTCGGGCACGACGAACTTCCACGAGTTCCTCCGTGGTGAGTGCCAAGTCCATGACATGAGGAGTAGTGGTGGTGCGAGTATTGGTGTTACTAGCAGGCATGGTAGAGAAAGTGGGTTAAGATGCAAACAGAAATTTTCAGGGTTCTTATAGGGAAGAACACATGTCCGGAAATGTCCGGACTTCTGAAGTCTAAAGTCTAATTCGGCCTCGTGGCTCAGCTGTAAAGGGAAGGCACTGTCATATTCCGTCCCGTCACATGACCGCTAACCCTGAATTCTGCCAAGTTCACCTATCACAATTCCGATTAGATAGCAAATCTCCGGATTTCCGATCTTCCTGAATTTCCTAATTTCCAGATTTCCATTGTTCATTATTTATTCAAAGGGACTTTTCCGTCCTCCGGAAATTCCGGGTTTTTCTTATCTTGCTTATTCTTCGGTTATCAATTCTATTCAGTTTAGTTGACATTTCCATGCGTTTCCTATGCTTCTTAATTCTCCAATATTATGCCATTACTTTCCGTCTTCCGTTTTATCTACCTCCATTTGTATTTCTCCTCTGATTCGGATTTCCGTTATTCCTTATTACCTTTTTTATCCGTTACGGCATTTCGTATAAATAGTTCACTGCTATGTTTGTATTTCCTCAGTTTCAGAATCGACCTGATATACTCTTACTCTCCGTATCGTCTCAACCGTCTGCACTCTTACTTTTCCGGTCTTCCGGGAACTCTGCCGGAAGTCTTCCGGAAATTCGTAAATCAACCTTGTACAAATTCCGGAGGTGCAGCACACACGCTGAAGCCAAGGGTCACCCCTCTCGGTATTTTCAGTATTTAACAGTCACAGTGAACAAAATGTCCGGACGCGTGCCAATAGCAATGTACAACAATGATCTGATCACCTGTTGGTACCTAGAACGGATGGAGGAGTTGATCGGCTTGTCGTTAGGAACTGGATAGTACCCTTCTGGCAGCGGAGTTCGCGCCGGTTTGGTATCATGGTCAGAGCCAGTGATTTTAAACCTTTCCAGGATCTTTTCTAAATAAGCACATTGATCAAGATAGATCTTTCGATTAGCTCGATCTCTCCTGATGCGCATACCGAGAAATTCTTTGACTTCTCCAAGGTCGCGGCATTCCCACTTTTTCATGAACTCTCCTTTAAGCTTTTTAAGCAGGGCGGAGTCATTTCCCATGAAAAGTATGTCGTCAACGTACACGACAGCAATGACAAACTTGCCATCTTTTTGACAATAAATATAAATACCGGCATCGGATTCACATCGCTTGAAACCTAGTTTGTTCATGGAAGATGCCATCTCCTTCCACCAGGCCAAGCCAGCTTGTTTAAGGCCGTACAATGCACGTCGTAACCTCCACACCATATGTTCCTTGCCCTTAAGTTTGAAACCTTTGGGTTGATCCATATAGATTTCCTCATCCAGTTTGCCATAGAGATATGCTTGTAAGCGCAGGATCGTAGAGGACGACGAGGCGAGCACGATGACGAAGGAATGGAAGGAAACGGTTAAGAAATGACTGAGATATAACACAAACACTGCAGACACTTGTATTAGACTAGAACATACAATAATTACTACTCACCTGCAGACACTTGTATTAGACTAGAGAGTCTTCATGTGTCTGCAGGACGCTTCAGTAACGTGTGACGTGACATTGTGATGTCACAGAAAGCGGAAATAATCTACAAGTCCAAAACTCCAAACAGAGTATCCAGCCACAACTCTTCTAACCTCAACCAACAATAAGTACTGACCTTGGGGACTGTCTAGAGCATTCCTGACAATGCTGTCTTTACATTGACAGACTCAATGTCCCAGTCTTCAAGGGCGGCTAACCTGAGCAGGATTCGAGTGGACTCATATCGTACTACTGGAGAAAATAGTTCATCAAAGTCGATGCCTTCGACTTGAGAAAATCCTTTAGCAACTAGTCTAGCACGTTTGCGACTGTCACTCTTTTCATTAAAGACCCATCTATTTTTTACGGTTTTCCTTCCTTCCGGAAGTTTCACCAACTCGTAAACTTGTCGCTTTTTCAGCGCATCTAGTTCTTCGAGACAAGCTTTGTGCCAGTGTTTACGTTCCTCTGGATTCAATTTTACAAGATCACAGAATTGCTCAGGAACTGTAGTTGAACTCACTTTTGCCAATAAAAAGTTCATCAATTCTAACCCCCCTTCCTTAGTAATCCATTGAATCTTACAATCTGCGTCTTCTTCCATTGCGTCAGGTTGTTGTTCCCTCGCATATTGCCATGAGGCATCCTTGTGTTGTCTGTGTATTTCATTGTGACGTTCTCGGACTTCCTCGGGTGAAATATGGAGTCAGATCGAGGAGTAGAACTTGGACTCGGTTGACGAATGGGTGATTCGGGATCAGCGTATGATAACGCGTCATCATCATCTTCATCAGTGACTTCCTCAACTGTTGTTTTCCTAGGAGCGGGTTTGCTTGGACCGGGAACAGGAGGTTTTTGAGAAGTAGATGGTCCGGGAATCTAGGCGGTAATGGTGTTCTATCACTGTTGTCTTGTTGAGATGTGTCCATAGGATCATCAGGATAAAGATCAGGTGTAGTATCCTCGTCATCTTCATCAGACACCAGAGGAGGAGGATTTATTTTGGGGGTTTTTTGTAGAACCGGAGTCCTTACGTTTTTCGTGATCTGGCTTGCATTTGGGATACCAGCCCTCGTCGAAAATAGCTGTTTTCGCAGTATAAATAACATTTCCCTTCTGATGTCGCATGAATGTATAGTTTGCGCCAGCATAACCAAGGAAGATCATTATTTCAGATCTGGGTGACAATTTGTCATCACGCGATTTCTTAGGAATGAAAACGTAAGCTACACAGCCAAACACGTGAAGTCCAGATAGATCTGGCTTCTTCCCTGTTACCATTTCAGTGGGAGTTTTCCATTCAAGATATTTGATGGGAGTTCTATTATAACAATGAACTGCCGTATTAAGGGCAAATTCCCACCAAGAATCTGGTAAGCATGCAGTAAGTCGCATGGCCTGCACCTTTTCCTGAAGTGTGCGGTTCAGTCTTTCTGCTCTACCGTTCTGCTGATGAATGTGTGGTGCAGACGTCTCATGTACTATCCCTTTTGAGTGAAGGAATTCCTCAAGTTGTTTAGAGACATATTCGCCACCATTGTCTGTCCGGATACGCTTAATCGTTTTACCGAATTGCTTTTCCTCAAAGGCACAAAATCTTTCAAGTGCCGCAAAGGCATCAGATTTGGCTCGTAAAAGGAGGATCCAGGCATGGCTAGAATAGTCATCGTAGAACGTCATTGCCCACTTGTACTTGTGGTACGAGGTAACGGGGAATTCTAGAAGATCACTGTGGATCAATTCTAAAAATGACTTCGCTTGTGTCGAAGAAGGATGATGTGCATCATCGGACATTTTGCCTCGAGCACAACCATCACAAACTTGACGAGAGATAGGAATGTCGAACTCAGGTACTTTTTCTGAGTGTTTTGGAAGTTGTCGCAATATTTCCTTTCCAGGATGCGCCAATCGATGGTGCCAAAGATCATAAACAGATAATTTAGATGCACAATAAGATAGCACCTGATTCACAGTATAGTGACGCACAATCCGGGTGTGAATGTGGTGGAGTGCATCCTCTAACTCTTTGAACACAGGTATGCGTGTAGCATGCATAAATAATTTTCCGTTTGAACAAAATATATTGGTTCACTTTAAATTAGACTCACTCCTCATTCCTTGCAGCCATAAGGCGCCAGGTGAAATGATTCTAGTGGAGAGAGACACAATGTAATAGACTGGATACAGTGGAGTTGTTCTTGTAACTCCGTCTACTTCATGTTGAAAGAGGACTTTCCCACGGCCAGTAATGCCAATGAGTTTGTTGTTAGCAGTTCTAACATTGCCAAACACTCCTTCCTCTAACTTGATAAAGTTGCTTATATGCTGGGTGCAATTAAAGCTAGCGCCTGAATCAAGGAGCCAAGTAGCAGACTCTCTAGCATAATTAGGTTTTCCTTTGTCTTCACAGAAGTTGCATAAGCATTCAAGATCTTTTACCGGTTCATCACCACTTTCAGGATCTCTTAAATATTTTGCCGGTAAGACAAAAGGATCGCATAAAGAAACGGGAGAATCTATCGCATTTACAGAAACAGGAGAAGTTACATCAACAGTAGATACATGAGAACTAAATGTCCGACTATAGTCCGGCAGTCCATTACGGCGCACTAGAACATTGGGTCTGATGGAGCAATTTGTTTGTCTCCCCATTTGGTGGGGGCATCTCTGGATATCCCATTTAGTAAGGAAGAAATCTTGAGAAAAGAAAGGTACATACTCGTTATACCAACCATCATCAACCTTGTAATCCACATCAGCTTCGTAGTCCGGATCATTCATATAGGCATCAGCCTCGGAGATTGCTTCGGGGACATCAGAAGGAGGGACGTAAGAAGGAGACTCAGATCTGCACGTGGGGGACCCAGGTGTAGAAACCGAAGACGAATTAACTTCCTCTTCAGGAAGGATGTGTGACACCATCGCATCAAGCGATAGTGGAGGTGATGGAGGACAGGGTTCAACCAAGCTGAAGCCAAGGCGAGCACCCATCTTTTCGAAGACCTCTGTCTTCTTTTTCTGATACCAGGTACAACCGACCAGGTGCCCAGTAGGGGGAAGAAGAGTAGCACAAGGAGCAGGAGGCTCAACACCATGCACGACGACTTCATCTGCAGCCTTTTTCAAGGCTACTGCCCTGAGGCGGGGATCAGTAGTCTTCATCCTCTCAATGAGAGAACGAGTATTGGAAGGTTTGTTAGTGGGAGTCGTGAAAGACTCCAAGACAGCGGGTGACAAAATCATATCCACATTACCAGCATCCTCTTCAGTGTTGTTAGCCTTATTGCCTCCATGTTTTCCACGTCGATGCTTCTTCTTTTTATCCTTATCCCCCCCAGAAGCATCACCAGAACTGGAGTTCTGGGTCTGATTTGGTTTAGAACCACCAGATGACGACTTCTGTTGTTGCTGTTGTTGGGGCTGCTGAGAAGTGCCACCGGAGGATTTAGAATAGGGCTTTGCACCCTTATAGTTTTTAATGCCGGTAGAAGCGGCACGAGAAGCAGAAGCAGCACCACAGGAATCTCGCCATGCACCCATAATAGCATCAGAGACGATCTGGACCGTTAAGGTCAAAAGGGAGTTACCATATTGAACGAGGAGAGCAGCACGAGTGGCACTCCATTGAGGAGGAATGCGTGTCATCAACATCAATGCATGGAGGATTCCGGGGACGTTAATTGGGGGCGTGGCTTGCTCTAACTGCATGAAGTAGTTCCTAAAGGTGGCGATCTCCTTGGAGGGATCATTTACACCAGATAATCGGAACGAATCTGCAGAAGCATACAGCTCGTAAGCTGCACCTGCCGAAAATGTGCCGTAAACTCATCTCAGGTGTGTCCAGAGATCATCTGAGGTTGTTTCACCATGCTGAAGCATGTCATCGCTCAATTGGGAATTTAACATCCCAAGTGCAAATGCCTCAACGTTATCGAACTTTCGAATTTCATCAACATTCATGGGGGGTACCATAGCGGTATTGGCGGTTGCGGGGGAACCACCGACAGCTGCAGGCCTTGTGGCACTGCCATCGATCATTCTCGCTACACACCATCCATCCATGTGGATCATGTTAGCAATGGACATAACACGTGCTGACCACACTTGGTAGTTGGCAGTGCCAGTGAGGACCGGGATTGAGGGGATCAAAGCGGCCATGAGTAATGTTTGGAGATAAAAATCTACAACAAAACATGTGTCAGAACTATGAACTAAAGCTGCACTACATGCGCTATGTTCTACAGAGCTATGTGCTGCCCATCTAACCGAGTACGGTAAGGGGTTGCATAGAGAACACTGAGTGGGTCGACATCTCGAGCGAGCAGAACTCGGACTTCCCTCACAGGTGAATCCAGCTTCACCCTCGAGCTCTGAGCTACACGATGAGTAATACTCATCAAGTGCGCGTCGAGAGTCATACAGGCTAACCAGGGCCCATAACCTGTTAAAACAAGAGTGTAGTGTATGAAACATGGGTAGGTATGACTCTGGACTTACTGAAGGTGTTGGTTGTTAGTAGAAAAGGAACTGAAGTATATAATGCAAGAGTACAAACTTATATACATATTTACAGTGGTCTGTGCGAGAATATATTAGGTCACATGATATAGATCATGAAGATATATTCGTCAAGCGTGATGCCATACGAGAATGTCATTGTAGAACTAATAATAGTTCAACACCTCCTTGTCTCAAGGGTTCTTCCAACATGACCAACAAGGAAAATGATCCGACGCACAAGCGTGGCTTGTCCAAAGCTACCATGGCCATTATGATTCAGGATCCACCAGAAAAAAAAATGCCACAAGACGAAGACAAATCTACCGAAGAAAAATTTTCGGAATGAATACCTCGTTCGCCAATTTGCCGGCATTTGTAGAAGGGCCTTTAATTTTTCATCTTACCAACTCTCAGGTTTTCAGATCATTGGTTTGCTAAATGCCCATTGAATGTATTACTGTACAATATATATTAACCTGATTTTCTCCACCCAGTTGTTAATCTAGTTCCACTGAAAGTCCTTTATTGTGTAACCTGTTACGAGTCCACCCAAACCACCGGCCCGTACCACCACCACCGAGGAAGATTTGTTCGCCATCTTCCCCGAACTCATTCCCAATAACGACACCATGGACGACTCCGCTTGACATACCATTCCCCGGTGACATCACGGTGACATCACTATGACATCGCTATGACCTAACGTCGAACTAAGTATGAGACTCCACTTATGCTTAGAAGTATACATTTCCCCAGCTCCCGTATTAGTTATCTGTTTCGTCATTTTACTCCTGTTGACTAATCTTTCATTGTATATGGAGTAAATAGTCCCCGACCCCGATGTCTCACCTACTCCTGTTGACAGTTCTAGCATTGTGTATGGAGTAGATTATAAAGCGATGACGAGTATTAGGTTATAATTAGTTAGTAGCTATTATTAGGTACATCCCTAGAATAGTATAAATACTCGATGTATTAGACGATTAAAGCCTCAAGCTTTAATCTCTTCTGTTGTAGCCCTTATACATCTCTGTCTCCATACCTCTCGGTCACTAGGTTGAAAGGCCTTGAGATTGCAGCAGAGTGTTTATTGATCGCACGTTCCTACACGACTGCACTCTAGCGTTTAAGTTCCAGGAGTGTTCAGCTTAACGGTTCGTGGTCATAACATTAGATTAAAGCTTCCCTTTCACTGGACCGGTAGGGTTATCCGGTCTCTCCCCCTTGGAACCGAACGGAGGATTGTCGAAACCCGGCAGTCAATCGATTCCCGTCATCTTGGAACTTGAAACGGCGTTACTTGTTCTGGTCTAACCGGTACCTCTTAGTGGTATACTGGTAGTCGTTATACCCGCTAATCCCTGGTATAACGCGTCGCAGCTCACAAAGTGATACTCCTTCGCCGGAGCAAAGTGGGAAGTCTAGGTGTTTGAAATCCTAGCCAACCGGACCGCGGTGGGTTTGTACATCGCTGAAATCTACGCATTTAGTAAGTCGTAGTCAGGCCCCTTTAATTAGGACCCCCTGGCCGTCAAGCTCTAAGCGAGCGCAAGCTGTTAAGTCAGTAAAAGCTCTAAGCGAGCATTATCAAGCTGTTAGGCAGCAGTTCTCCCTTTTCCATTCCCAATCCATTCCTTACACCCCCACACTCCTTTATAAAAACCTCTACCAATTCTTGGGCAACCACCAACTCTGAATCATCATTTCACGACAACGAAGAACCAGTCAAACATCAGTTCCTAAACCGGAATTTGATAGGTCACAACTTCAACGAAGCAGATCTCGTTACCGAGAAACCCCTTCCACCGAACCCTTCCCAGTTCACATCCCCGGACCGATCCAAGCCTCTACCTCACAAGACTCTGGACGCTCCACCTCGTCATTTTATACACAACCACCAGTACCTCCCCCATCTCAGCTTTTCGGAGAACCTAGTCCTATACAACGACAAGGTTCGCAATCTAGCGAAACTTCAAAACAACAATACAGAGAGAAACAACAACAATCTTCATCCGAAGAAGACGACTCAGACGACGACGACCCCCCGCCAATCCCTCCTCGAAGACCTAGAGTTACTATCCCGTCTCGAGTCCATACACCAATCCCAACTCCCGCCAACCCAACAACTCCACACACTTCGTCATTACCCCCGGCTCCACCAAATCCCTCCACACCTACTACAAACAGCTTGTCAAGCTCAAATCCAACGATGCCTTCCACAACCACAGTCCCAGCACTCAAACTTCCAGTTCCCCCACCATTCGCTGGAGACACAGCATCCTACGGTCATTGGAAACAACGACTTGGAATCTACTATGCAGCAGATCAAGCCCGATTCCATGACAGCGAAACAAAGATCCTATACACTCTTTCCCTTATGGTTGGACCGGCAGCCACATGGGCACATGCCTTCACAGAAAGCAAATACGACGACAAGAATTCAACCTACAACTTCGGAACCTTCACAGCATTCACCAAAGCCTTGGACACAAGCTTCCGCTCATCCACCCATGTCTCAGACGCCATGGCCCGGATTACCAAGTTTAAACAAGGAATGCGCAACGTACACGAGTACATCACAGAATTCGAATCCCTCGCACTTGAAGCACAAATCACACAGGACACACTCAAAATCCATCTCTTCAAAATGGGTCTTGAACCCACAATTGGAATGTATGCCATCAGAGCCATGCCAGCCGATACCTATGAAGCATGGAAAGGCGCTGCCCGCGCAGCCAGCCACATACTTCAGTCTGAACGAGACTATCGTCAGACACACTATCCCCAAAGGAACCCTCAAATACGTCAAAACCCTCGCTATCGCCAGGCTCAAAACTTTCGTCAACCGCAGTCTATCCCGCGTTACGTTCAACCACCCGTGGTCGCAAAAGACCCGTACGCCATGGATGTCGACTACATCGAAGAGGCAATCAATAACCTTCGCCTCAACGGTGAAGAGGAACTCTGTAACATACACGATGAACAGGAGGACTTTGAAGAAGAAGCCCCTCAGCCATCTCAAATTGATCCCGGAGAAATCCTTAATCAATTCATCGACAGAGTCTTCACAAGCGAACAAAAGGAATTGTTCAGAGATCGACTCTGTTTCCTCTGCAAGAAACCAGGCCATTTCGCCAACCGATGCCCAGCTCGACGAACTGGCCCATCACCTAATCGCCCGAGGTCAATCCCTCGCCAGGCGTACAACCAGAGGAAGGCCCCGACCAAAAATCGAAACCCCCATCTACGACGCCAGATCAACAACCTCATTGAAACCGCCCCTGAAGAAGAAGTAGCAGACGTCTACGATTACTTCTCCCAAGATAACATGAACGACGATTTCAACAGCGAAATCAAGGATTTTGCTTAAAGAGATTAGCCACCACGTCTAACTCTCTTCCATCTGTGTCTACTGCCCCATCTACATCATCATATTCTATTCCTCTTCCACTCAACGCTGTACAACTCGGAGGAAATGGATCCAACTCTATCTACGCCCCCACACAAACTTCCAGTGCAGTAGCCAACTCAGAAACCGTGGATATCCTCGCCCTCATCGACTCAGGAGCAGGAGGAAATTTCATTGACCCAGCTTTGGTAAAACAACACCAATGGCCTGTCAAGAAACTCTTAAAACCCATTACTGCTTACAATGCAGATGGTACCAAAAATGGTGTTTGTTCATTCTATTCCCCATTGAACTGTACAGTTAATGGTCGACAAACAACCATCGAAGCCAAAATAATCAGTCTCGGAAAACCTAGAATCATTTTAGGATTCCCCTGGTTACAGGAAAATAATCCAGACATCAATTGGTCTGACAGATTACTCAAATGGAGAGAAGAAGAATCAAGCGACGAGATATACCTTGATCTAATTCAAACCATTACAGATGATGACACACAACTGAACAAAATCTGCCTCGACGAGGAAGACTCAGTTGAAATCAATGTCAAAACATCATCCTCTAATACCATTGCTCAGCAATTTGGTGACAAGAAACAAGACGACCCTAAGAAAGTCGTTCCTAAAGAGTTCGCCGAATTCTACAAGCTCTTTGACAAGAAAGCATCAGAGCGCTTTCCTCAAACCCGACCTTGGGATCATAAAATTGAACTCGAAGATTCATTCGAAGCTCGTTCAATTAAACCATATTGGTTATCACCTCTAGAAGAGAAGGAACTCGACACCTTCTTAAAAGAGAATCTTGAAAAAGGTTACATTCGACCTTCAAAATCACCTATGGCCTCCCCTTTCTTCTTTGTAGGAAAGAAAGATGGAAAACTACGGCCCTGTCAAGATTACAGATATCTAAATCAACACACTATCAAAAACGCATATCCCATTCCCCTCATCTCATCAATACTCGACAAATTGAGAGATTCGAAATGGTTCACAAAACTTGATGTTCGTCTAGGATATAACAATATCCGCATAAAAGATGGAGATCAATGGAAAGGAGCCTTTAAAACAACTAAAGGACTTTTTGAACCCACAGTCATGTTCTTTGGAATGTGCAATTCGCCAGCTACCTTCCAAGCAATGATGGACTCATTGTTTAGAAAGCTGATAGATGATGGAGAAGTCATTGTCTATATGGATGATATTCTCATTCATGCCAAAACTAAAGAGGAACTTCGCCGTATCACTAAAGAAGTACTACGAATCCTCCTAAAGAATGATCTATTTCTCAAAAACAGAGAATGCGAATTCGAAAAACAACACCTCGAGTATCTCGGTGTAATCATCACTCCCAACAACGTCGCCATGGACCCCGCAAAATTACAAGGCATCCAACAATGGCCCGTACCCAAATCAGTACGAGACGTTCGCAAGTTCATTGGATTTTGCAACTTCTACCGCAAATTCATTCGAAACTACTCCGACCTCGCACATCCGCTTAACGCTCTTATGTCTAATACCAAAGTATTTGATTGGACATCCGAATGCCAGTCTTCATTCGAAGATCTGAAAGCGCGATTTCTCACACAGCCCATCCTCACAGTTGCCGATCAAACTAAACCGTTTGAAATAGAATGCGACGCATCTCTATACGCAACAGGAGCTGTCCTACTACAACGAGACACCAATGGAGTCAAGCACCCAGTTGCTTATCACAGCCGAAGTTTCAATCCCGCCGAACGAAACTATCATTGCTCAGAGCAAGAATTTCTTGCAATAATTCGAGCACTCACAGAGTGGAGACATTACTTCGAAGGATCACCACACAAAACCATTGTATGGTCTGATCACGAAAACCTCAAACGTTGGAAGAACCCTCAAGACCTCAACCGACGACAAGCACGATGGACAGCGTATATGCAACGATTCAACATCAAAATCCGACATATTCCCGGCAAGAAAAATGGTCCCGCTGATCATCTATCCCGAAGACCTGATCACGTACCTATCGGAGACGATAATCATGACGTAACTGCACTACCCCCGTCATTATTCTCCACAGACTTACAAGAAACGTCACTCTGCATTATTGATGACCTCATCGGTCAGAAAATAAAAGACGTCACTCAGCAACGGTCTTCATCTATTCCTGAAACATACGTCATCGATGACGATGGTTTCCTCCGCTACCAGAATAAGATTGTCATCCCGGATGATCTTCTTCTTAGACGATCCCTCTTACAAAGAGTACACGACCATATCACCGCTGGACACCCAGGAATTACAGAAACTTTACGAAAACTAAAGCAATACTGTTACTGGCCCGGTATGAACTCGTTCGTACACAACTACGTTCAAGGTTGTGGAACTTGTCAACAATACAAGATTAACCGCCACCCACTCAAAGCACCTTTACAACCCATAAAAGGACCTGCTTCCATCCGTCCATTCACCCAAATCTCCATGGACATGATAACGGATCTACCTCCAGACGGCCCCTATGACTCTATATTGTCCATAGTGGACCATGGACTTACAAAGGGGATATTAATTATTCCTACTGCGAAAACAGCCACAGCCGATGACATAGCCGAGCTATTGATAGAACGGTTATTCGCCAAATTCGGAACTCCCGAAAAGGTTATCTCAGATCGAGGACCCCAATTCATCACCAAGTCAATGCAAGAATTCTATTCAAAACTAAATATAGAACCCGCATACTCGACCGCCTATCATCCTCAATCCGACGGATCAACCGAAAGATTCAATCAAGAGATCGAACTATTCTTATCCATCTATTGCTCTGCAAACCCCAATGCTTGGGCACAAGCACTGCCTATCCTCGAATTTACACACAATTCCCGCACCCATGCTGGTCGCACTCAAACCCCATTCGAACTAATGTATGGCTATGCACCAAAAACATTCCATACCACGGAAGAACCCTCAAACATCCCATCTATCTCATCCCGATTCGAGTACCTCAAGCAAACAAGAGAACAGGCTCAAGAAGCTCATGAACATATGCGTCAACTTATGGCCGCTCGATCGAACAAACCATTACCAACCCTAGAACCAGGACAACGGGTCTGGCTTGATAACAGAAACCTCCAAATCAAATACAAATCGAAGAAAATGGCACAGCGCCGAGAAGGACCCTTCAAAATTCTACGCAAAATAGGAACAACCACCTACGAGCTAGAGTTACCAATGACGTGGAGGATCCACAACAAATTCCATATCCAACTCCTCACTCCTGTCAAAGAGAATGACGTATATGGCAAAATGTTTACAGCACCACCTCCAGATATCGTAAATGGAGAAGAAGAATACGAAGTTGAAAATATCCTGAACCACCGAGGAACCCCGAGGACAAGACGGTATCTTGTTCATTGGAAAGGATACTCTTCTACGGAAGATTCTTGGGAGCCTGAATCGAATCTTACCAATTCAGGAGCAATCCTAAAAAGTTATAAAGAGAGACATAGACTCTGACCAAATCCCCAGTTCAATGCTCTACTCTCCTCCCAATACACCCATCACTACTATCACCAATGCCCCCTCCACCGTACTCCCAACCCAAACCTTGGCTCCTGCCAATGGTTCCACCACACGCATCCCTCTCCTGTATTCCCCTGACACTCAGCTTGTTCGATTCCGACTATCATGCGAAACATACATCGCTGACCTCGAATCCGTTCATCGAAACAACTCTGAACGCCGCACACTCCTTCACACCCTTCGGGAAGACCTATCTGCTTACTTTCCTCAAAGAGCTAAGGAACTGTACCTTTGGGACACCTTGGCCCACACTTGTCAAAAACTCCAATCGAATGGTTTTTCACAACCAGAGCATGCTAGCCTCCACCAGCTTTTCCAGGATCTTGACAGATCCCGAAATTCAAGACCTTCGCTCTTCAGCGTTAGTTTTGGACCACGATATGTTAGCACTAGCAACCTTGAGACTCGAAGGGACGGAATCCTTTCTAGAGACTCGGAAGCGACTCACACCACTCCTCAGAAACCACTACATGCTCGAACAATGGGCCCGGAACCTGACCACTCAGGAAAGCTACTACCTGACCAACTTACTATCCCACCAAACGTTCCCAGCCAATGTCCCCAGACCCCATACATGCCACCAATTAAATCCACACAGCGTCGGTGCCCTGCATGTAACGGACATAACCACTTCCTACCACATTGCGAAAGTTACTTCTGCAACCACTGTAAGCAAACTGCTCCAGGCCACTATGCCAAGCATTGCTCCCGCAACAAGTACAAAGGCCTCCCTTCCAACACCATCCCGACCTCCGTTATTGAGGAGCACTACATCCAAAACCCTAAACTCCGCCCTGCCGATAAAACGGACAGTAACATTCTACAAGGAGATAGGACACTTTTACAACAGCAGCCGACACAACGACCAATCAATCGAGGGACAACGCGTCCTAGCATTCATGAACCACCAGAGATACGCCGCTCACGATCGACAGGACCCCGTACCCCGATTCCGACTGGATCTCGCAGTGAAAGACATCATCGATGCCATTCCCACTCTCGCCAAGCACGCCGCCGCTCACGCCAGAGTACTGGATCAAATCAAGAAGACTTTGGACGAAACTTTGGAGAAGACTACGACCCCGTCGCCGAGGCCAACATCACTGGCTCCCCTTGCCGAGACCTCTGAAGTTGAGAATGAGGACATTCCCCTTAAGGAAGGAAGTAATGTTACGAGTCCACCCAAACCACCGGCCCGTACCACCACCACCAAGGAAGATTTGTTCGCCATCTTCCCCGAACTCATTCCCAATAACGACACCATGGACGACTCCGCTTGACATACCATTCCCCGGTGACATCACGGTGACATCACTATGACATCGCTATGACCTAACGTCGAACTAAGTATGAGACTCCACTTATGCTTAGAAGTATACATTTCCCCAGCTCCCGTATTAGTTATCTGTTTCGTCATTTTACTCCTGTTGACTAATCTTTCATTGTATATGGAGTAAATAGTCCCCGACCCCGATGTCTCACCTACTCCTGTTGACAGTTCTAGCATTGTGTATGGAGTAGATTATAAAGCGATGACGAGTATTAGGTTATAATTAGTTAGTAGCTATTATTAGGTACATCCCTAGAATAGTATAAATACTCGATGTATTAGACGATTAAAGCCTCAAGCTTTAATCTCTTCTGTTGTAGCCCTTATACATCTCTGTCTCCATACCTCTCGGTCACTAGGTTGAAAGGCCTTGAGATTGCAGCAGAGTGTTTATTGATCGCACGTTCCTACACGACTGCACTCTAGCGTTTAAGTTCCAGGAGTGTTCAGCTTAACGGTTCGTGGTCATAACATAACCACCACAGTACCAACTATGAAACAAGACACATCCGTAGTTACAGTTGGCTTTAAATCTTTGGTCAAGGCCTTGTTGTCAAGTATGGACCTCTCAACATTGCCCAACCAGGAAAACGCACAAACACTACACGGCGTGAGGAACCATTCTGGCCAGGTTTTATATGTCCTTTTGGAAGAGGCAATCCAATTTTGCAATGATGAAGCGGACAGTAGCTGTGATGATATGAAGGAGGCCCACAAATGTTTGTGAGTAACACTTCAACCTCATTTTTTATTATTCTAAAGTTGATTGGCAGTTTGAATTGTGAGGGGATAAGAGAAATGTAATCGAGGACTTTCTCTCTTTCTTGAAAACAATTCTAACACGATTCTCCATGCTCCATTCTGATGATAGCAAGTCTATCCTGTTTATTGAAAGACTTCCACAGGATTACATTGAGGATAATCTCCCAGATATCACCTTCATTTGTACGTTCAAATTGATGTGATGAAGGCCTAATTCTAAAAACGAGGTTAGATTACTATTTGCATTCCTATATGTTCCTTGATCTATAAAAGCTCAAAATATTCTAGGACCACACCTCACATTGCTATACTATGATGCCAAAGGTCAGATTTAATCCTACCCTATCCATATGACAGACCCAGTCTCCAGATATCAATGAAGGGGCCACGCAGCAATCGTAGCCAACTGTCATATAGATCCATTAGTATTATACTCTGAATATATATATCCAAGAGATTCTCTTTCAAAAGTGGGACTCGAAAATATATCGTGCATTGAAACAAAAAATTCTTTCTTTATAGGATCCTACAGGAATCAGTACTCAGTTGTCAATGCAACATAAAATTCCTGCGAAGATTAAAATTTCAGGCCATTAATATTTTGAACAGATTAAATCTCATGATAGAATGGTCCGTGCGAGTGATCGATGAATTGTGATGACGTTACACTACTTAGTCGATATCCAATGTTACCTGAATTCATTCTCATCGCTCCTCCACCACGAACAAACCCTCGCACAAAACAGGTGCAGCCATCTCTTTGTGAGGCCTGGAAAAAGGCACTGGCAGATTTTCCAGAAAATGTTTCCTCTCTTTTCCAGGTAAAGGAAATGCAACTTGACCCAGAGACACTTGTGCATGAGTTTGGGGCTTGCGAATGTTTGGTATCTCCGGCCAATGCCTTTGGAATAATGGATGGAGGGTGCGCACTGGGTACTAAAAGCTTATCAGATGAGGTATTCAGAGCCTGTTGCAGTTATGATCTTGCGCTCTCCCGAGCTTTTCGTGTCGAAGGGGATGTCTGGGTCCTTACCAACGTTGTACAGGACCACCTCCAACGCAAACACAGAGGTTATCTCCCTCCAGCTTCATGCACACTCGTACCTCTCCCACAAATACTCACCGCATCCAATCCTCTAGGATGTACTGTCCTCGCTGTCGTTCCCACTATGAGAACTCCGGAAGACGTGAGCTGGCACATCGATCTTGTTTACGATTGCATGTGGAATCTCCTTACTTCTATTTTGCAATGGAATGAAGGAGAGAGACCAAGCGGATCAGAGCCTATCAGAAGAGTACTAATGACTGGACTTGGTACGGGTAGTGGCGGGATCTCATTAGACAAATGCGCGATGCAGATGTTTCTTGCTGTAAACAATTTCATTCAAGGATGGGGAGAACAGCCTAGGTGGGAGCGACTCCTTACTCGAACTAAAGAGATGGATGCTACTCGCGTTAAATAGGGGTTAGCCTGATGAATGATATTTTATGTTAGTCTTGAATGTCAATTCGGTTAATTTGGCATGACGCTGTCCCCTGCTCACCTTCTAGCAGAAGAATCATCCATGAACCTCTTCGTCCACCTAAAGTGCTTCTCACTAGAATCACCTTCCATACCTCTAACATAGCTATGTTCTCTTTGGAATCATTTAACGATCTCATAGTACAAGCAGGTCAAGCTTCGTACTTCCTCGGCACCCCACAATTCCAACATCTTGCACCATTTTTTTCGTTTTCCGAACCCATCGACCGATATATCGTACCAACTAACTTTACTCCCATGGTCCAATGTGTTTGTTTCTCTAACGCTGATTATGATACCTTCACGTTGTAATGGGGTGTACTGTGGTTTGTTGTTGATTTGAAAAAATGAATCTGATCCCTGGCCTCTTATTTTGGACTCATGGCATCATACAACAACTGTCAGGCCTGTCGGATTTCAAGTTTTGGACCTCGTTGTATATTGTACTATCAACCGCCATGTTATAACAAGTTTTAAAGAAGAAAATCTCTTGGAACACATAAGTTGAGTATTTCTTATGGAAGCCTGTCTTGAACTGCGTGCATTAGAAATGTGATATTAGATCATCAATGTGCACTGTCAGGTTGCAGTTTTACCGATTCAAAAATGTATGGCTGCATGGATCTGGAATCAAAATTATGCAGAGAACTTCAACAAGCTGCGCCTGCAAATGTTCTGTGCGTGGGAAATACGCGTCACGTCGGGTGGAACAACTTAGGTGCTCCACTGAACTTCCATCCTTCAGCACCTTTATTGAACCTTCAGAGCTTATGGTCTCCAAGATGTCGAGCTCACCACAGGAAGGGCCTCTTGATAACCCACAACTGTAAGAGTGTCTCAGTTATTTCTCTTCTGCCTTCTGAGATATATATATATATAGACACCGCGAGTAAGTTTTGATGGAGATAAATTATTTCGTTTTCTGGATTATTGACAAGAGAGAGTTCACTGAGCAGACTCTCCACTCTGATTCCAATAATATAATGCAAGCTCAACTACTATGGGAAGAAATTGGGCGTCAAATGGAAAGCGAGATGGTTGACTGTTCAATTGGAACATTTCGAGAACATTATATACCATTCACGCCTAAAAATGAGGATGTAGACAAATGTATTGATCACCAGGTGGAAAAGAACCTGATCACCA
Organism: Coprinus comatus; assembly: GCA_034638255.1. NCBI lineage: Eukaryota > Fungi > Basidiomycota > Agaricomycetes > Agaricales > Agaricaceae > Coprinus > Coprinus comatus. Next base: position 40,667 of record JAWPGT010000032.1, read on the forward strand.
AGGCAGATGATAGTACGCCAATGTGGACAATATGGAAGAAACCTAGAAGCCCCCAGCGAAGGGAATGAGGAACTTGAAAGTGTAAAGCAAGGTGAAAGAAAAATAGGAGAAGAGGGAAATGGGAGCAATAAAGAGGAAACTCAGGAAAGCAAAGAAAAAATGGGAAAGGAGAAGGAACCAAAAGAAACCGAAGCAGAACGGTTTGGACATTTCATCAACATTGTACGATCAATTCGCGAATACAAGATGTCGGATAACAGAACACCGTCGGTATCATACCTCGACTGTCCAAATAACAATATTGCGTCTGAGATTGCTGGCGGTCACTTCAAAACAGACGGTTGCTTTCGTTCCTTCCAGATACTAATCCTGAAGAAGGAAAAGGAAAAGGAAAAGGAAAACTTATTGCATCTACTATTGCAGTACCTGCCGAGCTTAAACGGAGCATGTCAGAACGTTCATCAGCCGGTGCATCTCGACCTTTACTCCTATCTTTTTTCTGATCTTCGTTGATGACAGAATTCAATCCAACTGCTTTCATGCGCAAACCACATCATGAATGACGATCCCTGCCGAATGTTTACTTATGGCGTAAGAGATCTGTTTACCAAGTGTCACAATAGATAATGAATTTTGATTACAGATCAATATGGAAGATGAAGAGATGACGGTGTGGTATTACTCTCGCTCCTATTCATGCGAGTCAGAATCTTTCAATTTCGTAATAGTAAGTATTGATTATAATGGACCTGCTGTGAAACTAACAGATCGTTGGACTGTAGGATGACAGTCGCGATTCTTATGAGATTTATATATGCAAAACTTGAGGAGCTTGGCTTGGATCCGACAGTGCATAGAATTCATCCAACACATACCAAGAAAGAGGGAAAACAGAAATCACGCACCGACAATGAAGGGAAAGGCGATAGCGAGCAAGATACAATTGAATACGAGGATCGAAAAAGGTTCTTTAAAACCATCAGGTCACTCTTCAGTTACCGTTCTCTCCGCATCACTGGCCGATCCACGCGTGTATGGGAAGCAATAGAAGTGAGTGATGCAACTGGAACAATAGTGATAGGGGAGAAACGAGTTGCACTCAAAGATGTGTGGTTGGATGAAGGTGCCCGTACTGAGGGAATGAACTAGCAGGAGGTATTTCGTGTCGTGGAGACGCTTGGAGGCATACCAAAAGATTTGCTCAATGAGCTTCATCCTGACATGGGGGAGGTGATCGAAGGCAGTATCAAGAACTATTTATACAAGAAGTATTTCATGGGAATTGACTGTGATTGTCAAGGGAGAACGCCCAAACGCAAAGCCACTAATGCCCGCCGAGTGAAAAACTTATTTACAAAGCCACTCGAAACCTCTGCTTCGTATGGTTTTACTCCTGGTTCAGACCCGTCCCGCAGTACTGCTCCCTCATACATTCCTTCTGTTACTCCATAGTGAGTCTGGATGATGGACACGAATTTCGTCCCAAGCGGCAGTATCAGCTTGTGTATTCCGAAGTTGCTAAATCGCTCGCTCATGTTTCCAATTTCGAGGAAGCAGGAAGGGCTCTCCAGGATGCTTGTATTGGTATGTTCGTATTTTTGTGTTCTTATATTACACTTTTCTAATTGGTGGATGATTCCAGCCCTAGGAATAATGTGGCTGGCCGGATGGGTCCACAGCGATATCAGTGTCGGAAATATCTTATATGCCATCAACTCGAACAATGAAATTCAAGGGAAATTGAGTGACCTCGAATATGCGAAGGAGTTCCAGTCTAGCAAACATTGTAGCCCAGATCCCAAAACCGTGAGCACATCGTTTCATGGTGTCGTGCTAAACTTTTCTAAATCATTACTTAGGGCACTCCGTATTTCATGGCAACCGAGACCTTCCTTCGACGCTACCTCACAGGGCATCGTTCTTTACCAAAAACGTCATATCCACAGGGCTTTAACGCAACACATTACGATCTTGGGCGGCGACGTTTAGACCCGGTCGCTCCCTCACCGAGCTTGGTCTATAGCTACCAACACGATTTAGAATCCATTTTCTGGATTGTGCTGTGGCTAATCACGTCCCATCTCGATTATGCACCTTCCCAATCATATGGGCAGTCGATCTTTGTGGCTAGCACAGCTAATGAAAAACTAGAACGATTCAAGATCTTTCTGGGTGATAACCACTTGCTTCGTCGATTTCCAGCTACAGGTGAAGAAGGTAAATTCTTCCATAAAGACCTGGAAGCCTTTGTCGAGCACTTGAATCACTTGGTGCAACTGCTACATAATGCATGTATTGAGCGTGCGGAACAACATTCACATGCCATCAAAGCTTTGTATACCAGGGTGTTTAACGAAACCCTTCACGTATGCCAAGTCGTGGAAGCTGTTCACCATCTACGTGATCCCCATCCTCCTCATCTCAAGGGTTCTTCTAACACGTCCAACAAGGAAAATGATCCGAAGCACAAGCGTGGCTTGTCGGAAGCTACCATGGTCACTATGGTATTCAGGATCTACCAAAAAGAATGCGACATACCAAAGACAAATCTACGAAGACAATTTTTCCGAATGGATACCTCGTTCGCCAATTCGCCGGCATTTGTAGAGGGGCCTTTAATTTTTCATATCATTGGTTTGCTAAATACCCATTGAATGTATCACTGTACAATATACTTTAACCTGATTTTCTTCATCCAATTCTCAATCTAGTTCCTCTTAAAGTTTCTTTCGTTGAGTCGATGCTCGCTTATAGAGCTTAGTTATAGCATAAGTGTGAACAGTGAGGGGAGTTGTAAAGTTGGAGACGTTGGGATGATGTCGTCTATTAAACACAATGCAGCCAAGACTCTAAGATTCAATAGGCAGCAGCTACAATAACATGTGTTTTAAAAAAGCGCCCAACCACTCCGCCAGCCACTGGAAACGGACCCCACCCGAAATTCCATTATCAATTGTGTTGAGTGTTGGTGAGTGTATCATTGCGAGATCTAGTATTATGCGTTGGACCTAGTGAATGGATTTTCTATTCAAATTTGATTCTGTGAAGTAATTGTACTCTGATTTAAGTTTTCGTGTTCAGGTTTGAAATCTGAAAAAGTCGCTATAGTATTTACTTCCAGCCACTGGTAACACCAAGTTAAATTTAAGATATGTTACACTTATCGTTATTTTTAAATAATTAGAGGAGATGCCAAGCAGTCCATTGCATGGTAACTGGGAACTTTTAGACCTATGCTCTCTCTTTTTGATATGGGTAGACATTGTTGTATTGATGTAACGATGGAAGTGTATCTGTACGTCTATGATTAACTTTCGATTGCTTCAAAAATAGGACTTCATTATCGTAAAGTTGTATATCATAATTGGGATGTGTACTGCTATTATATTCACTTAGGAAATGAAAATAAGGTATGAAGAAGTCCCAGAAAAACAAACATGTGAGGGGGGGAAATCGAGAAAGAATACATAATAAACACAGATGCAACAAAGGTCAATCGTAACATAACAATCATGATCATAATACACCATTGTACGTCCATCAAGTTCGTGTACAACCATCCGTCGAAGAAGAAAAATATTGTCCAAAAAGAAAGAAAAGAAATAGAACCTTCCATCAGTAACTAAATAAACCATCAGAAACGAAGCAAAAACGAAGTAGAAATCATCCCTAAGAAAAGAATCAAAACCAAAGGTTCCAAATAATCATAGTCCTCGACCATATCAATTAAGAAATTCAAAAACAACCAGACCGATAACCCAGGCCTACTAATCGAACCCTAACATCAGTCCCTCTTCCCTATTTCCGAGGGGGTAACTCCAATGGTTCGACAATGAGACCTTGATAACTTGATTTTGATTTCGGTTTCGGTTTCGTTTTGGTATTGGATTTACCACCGAGTCCAGCGGTTAAAGTGATAGGTAAAGGTAGTTTGAAATAAGTTTGATTTCGAGTTCGGTTTCGATTTTGATCACCATGACCACTATTCCCATCTACACCACCGTGACTTATCAATTCTCTATTAATCCCATATCCAACTCCATATCCATATTCTAAATCCAAATCCAATCCAGGTGTTTTCTCCGCCATATTGTTATTAGTGGTGTCCTCGGGACCAGTGATAAGTCCATCTGTACTTGAATTCGAACTTCTTCTTGAACCTCTTCTTCTTCTTCCTAGTCCTCTAAAACAAGACTCGTTTTGGATATTCACCTCATCTACTACCAACTCCTTGAACTCCTTCCTGGAAAAAATCAACCCAGGAATAGTTAATAAACAACAACATATGAATTCAGGTAATGCTGATAATGGATAAAATGTTTTTTCATTTTGAGTCATGATGCCGTTACTTGATTTAGCGTTTAGTGTGGCTATTGAGTATGTTGTTCGGATTAGGATTAGGATTGAGAGGATGAAGAGGATATTTCGTGTGTGAATGTTTCCTGTTTTTTTTAATACTTTTTGGGCCTTGGAAGAGAGGCTTGTTATGTTATGATTATGGTGGGGGTGGGAGGTGGAGATAGAGGTGGAGGTGCGGTTTGTGATTTGGTGGTTGGTTGTGACTAGTTTTGAGTAGAGGTTCAAAGTTGTAAGTTGAAATGTTTTTGTAATAAAATGAAAAGAGGGGGGAAGACGTACGAGAAGAAGAGGAAAGTTCATAATGAAATAGAACTTTAATCCCATAAATAACAGAAAGGATAAAAATAATCCAAGTCCCAGCTTGTCTAAACCCATTACCAATCTCCACTACTTCAGTTTTCCGAACATAAAAAGCAACTATTGTGCCTCCCATACTTATAGCAATGGCGAAAAGGAGGATAGTGTGATAGATGTGTTTGTTGCTTAGGAGTTTTATTAGTTTGGATTTTGGGTGGATTCGAGATATATAGTCGCTATGATAATTGGCGGTAGTTAGAGTTGTTGTTGTCGATGATGATGATGATGATGATGATGATGGATCAACTAGGAGAAGAACAACGTACCGATCGTATTGAAGAGAGAATAATGCATATAATAATGATGAGAAACCAGCACCAAAAAAAACAAGATCGATAAGTAATAAATGTTGATTCTGACCTGCGGAATCTAACACGATTAGTACCGCACGTAAACCGAATGCGATTACTCGGGCTAAAGAAAATGAGATTGTTAGCATTTATATCCAGCCTACATCTATTACCCAACAAGTGTGGTAGAAGGGATGAGCTTACCGCCACAAAAAGCAGCTATAAACAAATGAATATAACAAAACTTTCTATATGTTTCCCATACGAAGTATAAAGTAAGTGGTGTATAGAATGCCGTGAATAAGAAAGCTGCTATTGAGGATTGAAATCCAAAGAGAGATGCAAAGTTGATAACAGGCATTTGACCGCCTGGTGGTGGTAATGGTGTCGTCGCCATTCAATATTCAATGCTGTTGCGGAAGGGTTTGCTGACGTTAGGAGAGTAGAGACACTGCCTTCCTGTGAGAAAGCTACGAGTATGAGAATGGTAATGGGTTATAATTGGTCTCCTGGGCAGCCAGGGAGACTCGGTTGAGGCGGTGATGGGCGATGGGATGATGGAAGGTTAAAACTAGGAAAGGATGAAAGCCTTTTATCATCAACATTCATCCACGCAACATAGTTGCTTCTGGCCGGTTCCCATCACTCTTTTTTTAGTTCCAGTGACACCATGGTGATACTAGTACTTACATAGAACCAAGAAGCTGTGGGCTATGTATGCTATTGCTAGAATTGTGATGTGACAAATACATGTGTCTGATTGTTGATAAGTGAAGGTGAAATACAATTACTGTGTCTAGCAATGTACACTGTATACTGGACGGTACGTATGTACTTGCTTAAGGCTTGGCACTATAACTTTGGGTTAATGTTTGAGTTCTGTATTTTTTTTCTTCTTTCCTTTGTTTTCTTTTTGTGTTTGTCGGTCCCTATATTTTTCTTCATTGTTTTCATTACTTATTGTACATAGAGAAAGCAGGGTCAGGTATAATCTAGATCTTCGATCCTTCGCCAGTATCACAAATTGTGTATCCTCATGAAGCGCAAGTGTTTCGTTTCGTTTCGTTTCTTGAGCATTTGCCTCGCGGCCTCATCGAATATATAAAATTTATTGAAGCAATTCTTCATTCCACCGCCCTTGTGAGACTATCCAATGAAGCCCTTAATTAGCACTGAAGCGTTGAAATTTTCAAACGATGACGCAGCGCAGGTCGCACTGACTGTGATCCATGATTGTGGACGGGGATAAGTACCGCGTGTGGCAGTGCCTCTCAGTAAGCGTGGGAATATTAACAAAAATTGTGATGAATTTACATTTCTCTTTTAGTGTGTTACTCACACCAACATACCACTATGCGAAAACAGTTGGACCCAAGGATACCTATCCTCATTAATAACAATGTTAAACAAAATCATCGTTCTTTCATTGTTTTGGTAGGGGATAAGGGTAGAGACCAGGTTCGCCTTTGTGTTTCTTTTACTCAAAAATTATACTTTTTTAACAACAGTTTTTTTGTTCTGTTTAGATTGTGAATCTACATTATCTGTTATCGCAATCAAGAGTATCTGCAAGACCATCTGTACTTTGGTGTTATAAGAAGGAACTTGGGTTTACGACTCATAGGAAGAAGAGGGAGGCGAAGATTAAAAGAGACGTGAAACGTGGAATTAGAGAACCGAATGAACAAAATCCCTTTGAAATCTTTGTTACTGTTACTGATATCCGATACACGTACGTCCTTGTCTTCCTTTCTTTATCTCTACAGACACTAAACACATGGAATCTATTACAGATATTACAAAGAATCCCATAAAATTCTAGGAAACACTTATGGAATGTGTGTTTTGCAAGATTTTGAAGCTATTACACCCAATTTGCTTGCTAGGACAATAGAGACTGTGGAAGGAGGAGGTTTGGTTGTTTTGTTGCTGAAGACTATGTCGTCGTTGAAGCAGTTATATACCATGAGCATGGTGTGTCGTTTTATACTCTATTTTATTTTAATTGTTGACCTTCCTACTTAGGACGTTCATGCACGATATCGAACATCATCACACGATTCTGTCATTGCTCGTTTCAACGAACGTTTCATTCTATCACTCGGTTCTTGCGATGATTGTCTTGTACTCGATGATGAACTCAACGTTCTACCGATTTCGCGTGGTAAAGATATCACACCTATTGAAGATAAACCCGGAAAAGAAAAAGAGGCGGAATCTGAGCTTAAAGATTTGAAGGATTCATTGGCGGATACAAAACCAGCTGGAGATCTTGTTAAACTTTCAAAAACGGTTGATCAGGCAAAGGCGATTCTGACGTTTATTGATGCAATTGCAGAAAAGACTTTATCGTCTACGGTTACTCTAACTGCTAGTCGTGGTCGTGGAAAATCTGCTGCTCTTGGTTTGGCTATGGCTGCTGCTCTTGCTCATGGATATTCGAATATCTTTGTTACGAGTCCTAGTCCAGAAAATTTGAAGACTCTATTTGATTTTGTCTTCAAGGGTTTGGATGCGCTAGGTTATGAAGAGCATTTGGATTATGATATTGCTCAAAGTACAAATCCTGATTTTAATAAGGCAATTGTACGCGTCAATGTTTTCAGAGATCATCGCCAAACTATCCAGGTGAGTTATCAGATATTCTGATCATGAATATAAACACTGAATGTACACATAGTATATTCAACCCGAAGACGCACATGTTCTCGGCCAAGCGGAACTCGTTGTTATCGATGAAGCTGCTGCTATTCCCCTTCCCCTCGTCAAAAATCTCATTGGTCCTTACCTCGTATTCATGGCCTCTACCATCAATGGTTACGAAGGAACAGGTCGATCACTTTCTCTTAAACTTATACAACAACTCCGCGAATCTACAAGACCTTCATTAACAAAGGATATAAACAACCCTACAAAAGATGAAGATCCCTCATCATCATCATCCAAAAAACCAATCTCCAAAGCTCCACCAAAATCGCGTACATTACGTGAAATCAAACTCGAAACACCTATTCGATATTCCAACGGTGATAAAATTGAAAAGTGGCTCAATTCATTATTATGTCTTGATGCTACTATCATTCCAAAATCAATTGGTCAAGGATGTCCACATCCTTCTCAATGTGAATTATATTACGTTTCAAGAGATACTTTATTCTCTTATCATCCAGCTTCTGAACTTTTTCTTCAAAGAATGATGGCATTATACGTTGCTTCTCATTATAAAAATCAACCTAACGATTTACAATTAATGTCCGATGCACCTGCTCATCATTTATTCGTTTTATTACCACCGTTAAAGGAGGATGAAACGCATTTACCGGAACCACTTGTTGTGTTGCAAGTTGCGTTGGAAGGGAATATTAGTAAGAAGGCGATTATGGATGGGTTAGGAAGAGGATTGAGAGCGGGTGGGGATATGATACCTTGGTTGATTAGTCAACAGTTTCAGGAAAGTAGTTTTGGGATGTTGAGTGGAGCAGAGTGGTTAGGATTGCTGTTCACCCTGATTATGCTTCTGTGCGTTTTTTTCTTGTTTTTTTTTTTCTTCTTTCTTTTGTGTTGACTGAGTTTTCATTTTTATTCTTTGTTAGATGGGATATGGATCGAGAGCGCTTAAAGCGTTGAATTCGTTTTATAGTGGAGAATATTTCAATTTGGATGAAGAAGTTAGAGAAGAAGTACATTACCCTTCAGTAGCTTCAATTGATCCTGTACGTTTACCTTTCTTCTTCCAATTCTCTCCATCACTGACATTACTCTCCCTCTCCCCTCTCCTCCCTCCCTCCATCGACACATACACATACACACGCATATACGTATACAAGACCTCGACTCTTCAAACCGAAACACCATCAATCAGATCCCCAACATCAATGCCACCACTCTTACAAAGATTAACAGAACGTAAACCTGAAAATTTAGATTATTTAGGAGTTTCATATGGATTAACACCACAATTGTTGAGGTTTTGGAAAAGGGCTGGATTTGTACCACTTTATTTGAGGCAGACTCAGAGTGAACTTACGGGTGAACATACTTGTGTTATGGTTAGAGGGTTGAATAAAGATGAAGAGGGTAAGGAAGGTGAAGAAGGTGGTTGGTTGAGTGAATTTGCTAAAGGTACGTTTTTGTGTTGTGTTTTATTTTATTTTTGAGATTTTTGAGGGAGTGGTTATTAATTGATTGGGGTTTTTTTTTTAGATTTTAGGAAGAGGTTCCTTTCGCTATTGAGTTATAAGTTTAGAGAGTTTGGAGGTGTTACTGCTTTGAGTGTTTTAGAAGCTGCTAATGCCGGGATTAAAGAAAAGGAGAATTCTTTATCTTCAAGTATGTTTTTTTTTTCGTTTCATATCATCCCTTCTCACTCACTCACTCACTTTGTTCTCACTCAAAACAGACGAAATAAAATCACCGGAATTATCAATCATATTTTCACCCTACGACTTAAAAAGATTAAGATCCTACGCAGATAATCAACTTGATTATCATGTTATTTTGGATTTAATGCCTTTACTTGCTTCTTTATATTTCCAAAAACGATTAGGTGGTGATGGGAAAGGTGATGGTGGTGTAGTAAGACTTACGGCTGTTCAGAGTGCTATTTTGTTGGCTGTTGGGTTACAGAGGAAGTCTGTTGAGGAAGTTGAGGTAAGTTTTTGTCATTTCTATTTTTTGTTGTTTTTTTTCTTTCTTTTTCCTCGTTCCCCTTTTTGTGATAAACTGACTAATGATTTGGTTGATTTATTAGGCAGAGTTACAGTTACCTGTTTCTCAAGCATTGGCACTTTTCGTCAAAGTGATTAGGAAGATTAATAAACGATTGGTGGATATACAAACTACAGCTATTAGTGCGGAGTTAGCTTTACCACCGCCGTCTAGTACAATGCGTAGTGGGATCGATCATGTTGAGAATGATGGTGTAGACGAAATGAATGCAGAAGTGGATGATGAAGCAGATGATGATGATGATAAGGGAAAGAAGACGAAGGCACAAGAGAAGAAGGTAGGGAAGGAATGGAAAAGTGTTAGTGCGGCGTTGGAAGATGAATTGAATGAAGCTGGTAATGAAGATTCACGTGAACGTACTTTGAAAGAGAAACAGAGAGAGTTGATTGATTCGTTGGATTTGAAGAGGTCAGTTTGATTCTTTTTTCTTACTTTGGCATTTTCATTTTTATTTCTCAATTTGTTTCATTTTTTTTAAAATGATGAACTTGTACAAATTTCCGTGTCTTTTATAACTCATCTCGTTTCATTTCGATCACATTACGAATAGATGAATTTATTCCTTTTTTTTAGGTATGCAATTGATGATTCTGCTATGGATTGGTCGAGTGCAGAGGCGCAAATCAAAGGAGGTACTGGTGCTGGTACCGGATCGGGAATGAAAGGCCGAGCTACAGTTGTAAGTATTAAAACTGGGTTACAAAGTGGTACTAGCGGAGGCAACCTCCAAAAGAGAAAGGCTGATGACGTTGATGGTGGTAAAGATGGAAAGAAGAATAGGAGGAGTAAGAAAATAAAACGGTAAATTCTCCTCGGTGCTATAACTGTATATGTAAATGTTGTAGAAGATTTAATCAAGATTCTATCTGTATTACTTTCCTTGGCCATCCCCTTGGCACTGAATGGTCTATTTTTAACTTATGTGGGGGGAGCGAAATTGATGTCCATCTGACTTTTGTTCCACACACTCTGCCCCGGATGTCAGCCCTCCCTTGAATCTTCCTTTTCTTCTATTGCATCGTGCGCGCGCGTTTGTTTTGTTTGTCTAGGCTTGCGCTGTGACCGCTAACCGGGTGAGAGAATTATTAGTCTAGCCCGATTTCGTATGGAACACCGATTATGATTACGTCGTTTAGTCCTTGGTTAAATAAAGGGTTCTTCTGTTCCTTTTAACAGACAGCTCAGCTTTTTCTTTCCACCATCCTTACTGTCTTCTTCCCCTCACTCTCCTCCCTCATATTGTCAACCACATAAGAGGTTAGGGAATTACGAAACCACATAATGGCTCCTTATTTCCTACGCAATCTCATTCCAAGACGAGAACAACGTAAACAAGCCAGACCTATATTGCAAGTTATTGCTGGACTTACTTGGATACAATGGGCGCATTTCTTCTCTGGGTCAGTATTTCTGTTCCGTTATTACATATTTCATCTCCCCGGACTCCTACAATGTCTTTTGAGACATTTTCCCAAAAAGAAAAGTCTCTTGGCGATGGGCTTGGTATTATTGACATTGTCGATCATCATCGACCTCCCCGAGTCCCCGCCAAGTCCAGGCATACCATGACAACGACAATAATCCTCTTTTGGTGGTGGACAACGTGTCGTCGTGGTGGCTGTCCTTGGACGTCTGGACCCTGACTTGACATTCATATTTACTTACTCCCCGTTTTATGCGTGTTTTAAAAGGTGGTTGGCTTGGACCTGTGATGCTCTTGATTTTTTCTCTGTATCGCTGAGTGTTAGGAGGTTGACAGTACAATTCCCTGGAAAAACGGTTCATGATATCGTAAGCAGTATCCAGAACTTCATTCATTAATGATAAGGCTGACTCTTCTTGATTGCTTATTAATATTAATGATAATGATCGACGGTAGACGACTGCTATCACACTCACATTACTCTTACGATCAGTTGGCGCGGTTCGTATTTCATTATAACTCTTAAAGTAGGATCAACCTGAAGCGCTTATTTTCGGAATTACTATTACTTAGGTTATCTTCGGTATACTCTCAGATCGATTCGGACGTAAATGGCCATTAGTTTGCAACCTAGTTCTCGTTGCGATCCTAGAACTAGCAGCAGGATTTGTCAACACATTCGAAGAATTCTTGGCACTTCGTTCATTATTTGGTATTGGTATGGGTGGAATTTGGGGATTGGCAGCATCAACGGCGTTAGAAAATCTTCCAGTTGAAGCTCGTGGACTTGCAAGTGGAATTTTACAACAAGGTTATGCTGTGGGTTATCTTTTGGCAGCTGTCATTAATTTGAGACTTGTTCCGGATACGCCAACCACGTGGAGAAGTTTGTTTTGGACAGCTGCCGGAATTTCACTTTTTGCAGCTGGGGTTAGAGCTGTTTTACCGGAATCTCAAGTTTTCATTAGGGCGAAGCAGGTGGAGAAGGCGGCGGGTGTTGTTAAGAAGAATAAGAGTAGAGTTTTTTTGAAAGAGACGAAGGAGATGTTGAAGGCTCATTGGTTGTTGGTGATTTATGCTATTTTCCTTATGAGTGGTACGTACTATTTCCCTTTTTTCTTTATCTTACGATTGTACACGAGCTTCACCTTCCTTGTTCTGCGGAAATCATAATCGATATCTCTAACGACACTGACACTTTTTCTTTTTTTTCTTTTTCGTTGATAGGATTCAACTTCCTTTCACATGGTTCCCAGGTAAGCCATCCATTACATTCTAATCATTTCTAAACATTGCCTCGTTTCCTTACAAACTACTGACGTTCCTGACCATCTGGGACCCTCTTTCACATCTATTTATAGGACTTGTATCCCACATATCTAGAAACAACAAAGAACTTCTCAGCACATGATTCGACTATAGCTACTATTATTGGAAATTGCGTGAGTAAAAACCTCCGTTTTTTTAAAAAAAAATGGAGAACGGAACACTGACGTTGATAATGATATCTGCTTTAGGGCGCTATTGCGTAAGTTCTCCGTGTTCACTTGAGCTGATACTTGGCATTCTCTTGGAGGTGTCATAAGTTGTTGCTTTTTGGGTTTTAACTTTATGTTTCTTATGCTTATGCTCCACGGCCTCCTCTTTGCTTTTTCTTTTTATAACTTAGGGGTGGAACTATTGCGGGATTACTTAGCCAGTATATTGGTCGCCGTTTGACGATTGTGTGAGTTCCTTCTCTTGTCCCATTATGTGTTTGGTTACACGTTATTAATGATTCGGCTTCGGCTGTCATGATAGGGTCTTCGTACTTCTGATTGGAGGTTCGTTACAACTATCTTCCTCATTCCAGGTTTCTCAAACTTATGCTTACTGACACGTTCACCCCGAAATGAATTGAAATACAAATAGCTTTCATTCCACTTTGGATCCTTCCATCCTCATTCGGAGCCCTCTCCGCAGGTGCTTTTTGTATCCAATTTGGTGTTCAAGGAGCTTGGGGTGTGGTACGTTTTATCCTGTTTTTGGAGTAATCAAAAAGTTAATCATTAAACTCATTTATCTGATTCTTTTGGGGCTTCTCGTTTGCGTGTTGTGCGGAATGGGGATTGCGTTTGGACTTGCGCTTGCGCTTGGATTCGATAGATCCCTATTCAATTGGCGGAGATGTCACCTCCTGCTTTCCGTGCTACCTTCCCTGGTGTGGTTTATCAGATCGGTAATGTATGTAATCTCTCTTTCTCTTTTCACGCCACGTACTTTTAAGGGGAAATGGATGCTCATTTCATGATTCTGATCCTCATCTGATAATAGATGGTTTCTTCTGCATCGGCACAAATCGAAGCCAGTTGAGTTTTTTTTTCTAAATTTACTTTGATCGCGGTTAGAATGGAATTACTAATACTCCTTTCATTTTAGCTGGAGGTGACCACCAACGAACTACGGTTCTTGATTCGAATGGCGTATTACGAGATGTACCGGATTATGCTACGGTAATTGGATTTCTGATTCTTAGTCATCTTAATTCCTCTGGTGGATACTGATTTGTATTGGATTTGTTTCCTAGGTTCAAGGTATTTTCATTGGTGTTATTGCTGCGTTTGTGATTATCGTTACTATCATTGGACCCGAGTACGTTCTTTTTCTTTTGTTTTTGCGTCCCCTTTTGCTAACAACTCAAATAACTTCTGTATGTTATTTTATAGAAATCATGGATCCCGATTCGAGAAAGCAAAAACCGCATTCGAAGAAGGTGGAGGTCGTGGTGAAATTATCGAAGATGATGGGTTACAACCCAGTGTTAGTAGTGGAGCCGATGGTGAGAATCGTGGTTCAGGTTCCAGAGGAAATTCTGTTGAAAAACAAGTTGTGGAGGAAAAACGCCTTTCGGAAGTGAACGAGAAGGAAAAGGTGTGAGTTGCAGGGCCCTAGTCATCCCCGAATACCAACATCACCTACCTATCATACCAACCAGCTACCTGTAATGGCTTGGAGGCGTTTATGATGCAATGGAAGACCGTCTTTTGGGACATAGGGAAGTTGGAATGCGGAATCGATTTATGATGTATCTTTGATGATCCGGACTCTCGAGCTCTTGTTTTTGGTTTCCTTCTTTAGCTGCAGTATTTTTGATTTGATGATACACCATGACGATTGTATGTACAATATACGACGTGACCTGAGATGTGAATGTTACTTGAAGAAACCTTCAGAGCAACCAGATTGAGGACCGGAGAATTATGTTAAATTCTATTATACAGTACATTCAGTGGGTATTTAGCAAACCAACGAAGTTGGTGCTAAGACTCAAGTTAAAGCTAAAAGGACCTTCTACAAAGGGCGGTTCATCAGTGAACGGGGTATCCATTCAGCAAAGTCTTCGGCAAAATTGTCTTAGGTGGATTCGACTTCGGGTTGTCACATTATTTTCGGTGGATCCTGAGCTGTAGTGGCCACTGTAGCTTCAGGCAAGCTACGCTTGTGCTTTTGATCATTTTGATTCGAAGATGAATTCTTGAAACGGGGAGCATCGGGTTTGTCGGCGTATGAATTATGAATAACTGTCAATTGTTGGCAGAGTATAAAGATCACTTGGCACGCCTTGGCGTATGAAGCTTTGTAGAAGATCTTAGCCTGTCGTGTACGGAGAATACCATATAATGTCAGTTCAACCGAGTTCAACCCCACAACACAGTCTCTCAGACTGTTATGAAAAATTTATGCTCCTCGTCCGCAAGTGCTACCTGCAGTAAGCGGTCTTGAACCATGCACATGCTGAGTCACTCACCACCAGGCTTTTGGTTTGTGAAGGTGTATGGTCGAGATGCCATGGGATTAGCGCACATTCCAGAAAATGGACTCCAAATAATGCTGGTACTTCAAGTTGTAGATCAGCCTGAGTGAAGCTCTTTGTGGTCGGAGGCGGAAAGCATTTGCGTTGAGATAGAGCCATGGACCTAAAAAGAGTTGCAGTCCCTACAAGATTTCGGTCGTCATGAAGTAATGTTGATACATGTTGTCCTGTAAAAACATAATGCTGAGAGCTGTAGTCGCGGCCTGAGAGATTCCAGGTACCGGAAATGCTACTCCAACTACCTTCAAAAGTCCAAGTGTTTGTGTACTTATGATGAGTGCTATATGAGAGCATTTCTTGAATATCACTACACACTTAAAGTTGGTACTGACCTGCTGAGGACATGATTTGTAGCATGAGGAGTACTTCCTCGGAGTGGCTGGAAGAGAATGAGAATGAGTGAGTGGCTTGTGCTGGCTGGGCGGTGCAAAAGATGTTGCTTGACCAATTACTAGTACACTGGTACTTACTGGAGTACCCTACTATACCCACGATAACTTTCTAACATTAGTGTCAATTATTGGTTTACTTAGAAGCTAATTTTAACAATGGACTGGCTTGTTCACCGGTGTGGTGTGATGGTATCATCACCAGTGTTAGGGAACCAAATCATTACACTGAAAAGGGGAGTAAGTAAGGAGTCAAGTCGTATATGAATCGATCCAATGTACGTTTAACCTTGGTAGATACAGTTACAAGTGATATTTACTGTACATTTGATGATACTGAGGAATTTATATCATCTCAGTAAGTGAATCCTTCAATCTTGATACACAGTGAATCCACTCCTAATTTCTTCAAAGTATCCGTAATCAATTTCACATAATCGTCAGGCCCACAAATGTATACATCCTTCGTAAGCAAACGTTCGGCATTATCCTCAATGAATTTTGCATCCAATCTTCCAGCGTGTTGAGCCATTTGTATACCTACTGGAACGGTTCCACCCCACTTCTCGGCTTTAGAAAGGAAAACATCAAGGGAGATATTGATATTGGACAATAACGGTTTTTCGACGACGACCCCATTGGCTCCATTGACCGCCTTGTTGAATGTACGATTGTTGCAGTAGCTTTCGGAAACGAGAGGAATTAAAGCTTCAGGTTCTCTTGTAGAAAGTATGAATCGAATATTAGCTTCTTCTTCTCTTCCTTCTTCAGTAAGAGATCGAATCATGGAAAGGAAAGGGGTAAGTCCAATTCCACAAGCCAACCAAAGAAGTTCTTTTGGCGGTGCAGGAACAGTAGAATCACCTTTAGGTGAACGGTAAATGACAAAGCGACCGGTTATACCGGCAATATCAAGTTTGATATCCAGTGGTTTTAGATCGTTCATTAACTCTGGTCGATGTTGTTGTAACTTTTGAGCGATACTGAAGAATGCTGAAGTTAATACTCCTCCTGGTTTGTGTTTGAGCGTAAGTGAGAATGTGCGGGTGGAAGTTGACGCCGCAGAGGAAATTGTCCAAGTACGCATGTAACCGTCATTCACGGAGGCTGGGTTAAATGGTGCCAGATACTGGTATTGTGGGGTACCGAGGAAGCATGAACAATCAAGAATTATTGCTTGTCCTGCTCGTACTGTGAGATCTTTAGATGATTCCCAAGAGAACGTAGCGATGTTGGGGGAATGGAAGGTAATTTTAGTGAGAAGTGCTTTAGGCATTTGTTCCTTGACGAATAGGTTCATGGATGTCGATGATTCTTCTGCTAGAAGACGAACAGGTGGGCTATATGGGCTTGACTCGGCAACCATCCCCGCTTTTTGGCGAACGGGAAGAGCATCGCGGACAAAAATAAAACCAGTAGTGTATATTGTTGTGAGAGCGTTCTGGAAGGGGATTATTGCACGGGATTCAACACCAACGAGATTGGTAGCATCTCCAGTAATATAGAGAATATCTCCAGTGGTGAAATCGACAAATGTAAGGGAGGCAAGTGGGGTTACTTCGATATTCCCGAGGGATGTCATCATACGATCTCCTGAATATGCCATGATTTTAAATATCGATTAATCAAAGTCCAGACTTTACCTACCAGAGTAGTCAGGTAAAACCAGAGTCCGATTATCATTCCTAACTCGTATGAAACCTGGTTGACCTCCACGATGATTTATTCCAACATGATTGGGCAATCTTTCGGCATCCTCAGCTCTTGCGACATAGGTTGTTCCGATGAACACTGTGTCGCATGACCTTATAAATTGAATGACACCCTCAGGGAGACTATCATCAGCCTGAAGACGAGGTTTGCGATGAGCGACGCTTGGTGTCCGTGTTAATCGGGGCTCCAAATCGCGGAGATTGATATATTTGGGGCAATGTCTAAGTGTGAGGTTCAAGCTTGATATTTCCGATTACGATGGGAAAGACTGACGCTATTGCTTGATTGACAAAGAACTCTAGTACCAATAATTCATTTGATTGGTCAACTTTTGAGATTACGCCTGCAAATTTGTTCCTTTGGCGGGTAGGGAATTCGACTCCAATTCCTGCAATCAATATGTCACCACTCTTCCCGAACTGTTTGATCGTTTCTTTTAGAGGATCTCCTTCCCAGAGTTTTGCTTTGACATTGAGTCTAGTGTATTGTTTGTCACTAACAAAGCCCTTTTCTCCGTCCTTTCCAGCGAGAATTGACCCCCAAGGCCTTCCGTCCTTGTCAAGCGAGGCGAGGGCGATGAATGGTAGACATGTTGCATAGAATCGACCTTGTTCAGATGGAAGATCTCCTTGAATCGCGGTATAATGAGTAACGACGTTGCAAAGAAATCCCAGTTTTTCTTGCATGGCAAGTTCGCCAGGATGCCAGCCATTTCGACCAGACATAGCAAAGTACAGAGAAAAGCGACCAAGATGTCTTTTTATCCTAGCGTAAAGAGGTGTTAAGTATCAGGAGCATCTTAGAATAGAAGGAGATATGGATATGTCAGCTAGGTCAGGTGGATCAATTATACTCGATGATCAGCCTCGAGAAGACTAAATGACATGTTGCTTCGGAAACATAACACATTTATCCGGTGTGTTGGGTAGAAATGTTTTGAAGAGGAAATAGTTTTACCAAGCCACTCACTGTGTTGTTGGAAAGTCTCCAGAACGTGAAGGCTTACCGGTAGATTCCGGCCCACGTGATCAGTACATGTTGACAGTGGTTTCTTTTGGTTGTCCATTGCAAAGCGCTCCTGTCTTCTTGCTAACTTCTCTGGACTCAATCAGCCTTCCATCTTCTCTTCTCAGGAGCGCTCCACTAGTTGTTTGAATCCTTAGCCTTATAATGAAATCAGGGACTCTGGCATATTTTCAGTCAATCAAAACAAGGGCGTGGGTTCAGATTCAACGTTCCAGGCCAATTTCCACACCATCTGTAGTGACTTCACCGCCAAAAGGAAAGAAGCTCTTGGGAACACAGGATATATCATATGACCACTTGAATCTCCTCTGAGCGGACCGCAATGTAGTCTTCCTTGCCAAGAAACGGACCGCTTTACTGACTGTAACAAGATAAATACAGTGCGAGGGGCAGATTCTAGCAGGATTGTTCTGTGATGCTTTTTCGCAGCTTATCATGGCTTACTACAGCGCTGTCGATCAGATTAGCAACGGCTACCCTTCCTAACTGTGAGTATCAATACTAAGTGCATCTTTCTTATACTGAAGCCATAAATCAATTTAGTATTGGCTCCCAAATTTGAGAGAGCTCCTACTGGTTCTGTGAAACCTTCTGGATGGGCTTTTGATCAAGCTCGAGTCCAAGCCGATGGTCTGGCAGGGAACATGCGCGATTTTGATAGCTAGTATGTCCATTATTATATTTTCGAAGTATATATCTCAGTTAGACCAAGTGTAAAAGGTTCTATATGGGTTGAAGGTGGCTCGATCGAGTATAGTGAAATGCATGAAGCAGCGCCGTATTGGTTGTAAGTCTATTTCAGGAAATGAAAACAGTTATAGGAAACTAAAATTCGAGTTCAGTAATGGAATGGTTGCTCTCGCATTCCAACTGAACGATCAACGTTTGATTGGTCAAGTTCGCTCTTTCTTGGATTGGACTCTAGACCATCAAGGACAAGATGGATGGCTTGGACCTGAGGTACTTGACCCTAATGCAACTGTTCCTCGTCTCGTTTGGCCTCGGTACCTTGTTCTTCTTGGTCTCATAGTAAGTGTTCGCAACCGATATTTTCTCGGGGACTTAACCTTTGCAGCAATACGCCGAGGCCGATACAAGTCAAGCTCCACGTATTCTTGACTCGATGCACAAGTTTATCGACCTTGTCCATTCCACCTGGGCGTCTGGTAAACAAGGAACCCCAAACCTAGGATTCCAGTTTGATTACCAGTTCGTTAGATGGGAGGAGGTATGTACTAACTCGGAAAGAGAATGTGCACACTCTAAATTCATTTTTAGCTCATTTATAGTTTGGAATGGCTTTATGACCATGACCCCCGAGGTAGCAGTGGTTCTGCTTTAGGACTATATCATTGGCTAATCTCTGCTAACTTTCAAGGAAAGGAGAGTATGCTTTTGGAAACGATGCAACTGGTCAGGGATAGTGGGTTCTCCTGGAAGAACAACTGGTTCACGGATGCGATATTCCCGAAAACATCTGTTACCAGACTAAACATGCAAACGTACGTAACTCCAGGTGTATCCCTCAATCTCACCGCTCACATGAGTCAATAGGCACGGTGTCAATACTGCTGAATGTAAGGGTCTCTCCATCTAAAGCGCTCAATATGCTCATAGAAGAGCAGCATTGAAATCTGAGGCACTTGCTTGGAGATTTACCGGAGATGCGACGGACGTGAAGAGCACCTTTGACCGCATCGATATGTTGTATAAGTACCACGGTCGAGCATCTGGTAAGCTTGAACCCCTCATTTACTTATATACCCATTCATCACAAGCTCATCAGGTACTTTCTCGGCCGATGAACACCTGGCCGGGCTTGACCCCTCCCGGGGGTAAGTTTATTGTATGATTCGGGGGAGAATGATCCAACTGACTTCTGATAGAACCGAGCTTTGCACCGTCGTGTATGTTTCATTTCTGTTACAAAAACTAGACTTGTCCTGAAATGTGGCTCCTATCCAGAGAGCAAATATTTTCTTTGGCAACAGTGTACCAAATATTCGGTAACAACACATTAGCAGACAGAGCAGAAAAGCTAGGTGAGTTTTCTATCGAACAGCAGCATACTATCTGAATCTGACGCAGAGTAGCATACAATGCTCTACCTTCAGGAATTATGCACGACTGGTGGTGTACGTTACGCCAATATCATGATTTCTATTCAGCTAATTTTCTCTCGAAGCCCATCAATACGATCAACAAGGTTAGAGATATACATCGAATGCACTTATATCATATAGTTCTGAGCTATTTTTGTATATAGTCAACCAGATTTGGGCACAAGTAATGAATCCACCGCCTTGGGGTAATAATGGGCCTAACTCGAACGTTTTTGGATTTGAACCGTAAGTCTTTAAGAAGAATAACCTCTACTTCGCAAGCTAATGAGGCGTCAGGAATTATCCATGCTGTACCGTGAATCATCCACAAGCATATCCGAAATTCTGGTCACATTCTTTCTTCACTGATAAATCTGATCAATCGATCGTACATGCATTATTGGGTCCTTCTACATTTTCAACAACAGTGGGATCTAATCAAGTCAAAGGTACACCTCCTTTTAGTTCTCTAGGTTGTTACTGTCATTGTTAACTCTTTCTATCAAGTTGTGGTGGATACACTTTATCCTTTTGGTTCGGTCTTGAACTATACGATAACATCTACCAGAAATTTCCCTTTCAAGATTCGCGTACCTGAATGGGCTAAGATTAGTGGCAAAAGTACAATTTCGGTGAATGGTGGAAGGGTTACAGGATTAAGTCCTGCTCCACAAACGTCGTTACATACAATCCAAGTACGTTATCATCTGTTCTATAACCAAAGACGGCAATTTCTCATGCTCGTACGTATGTATAATTCTCAGTTAGCTGCTGGTACAAATAAGATTTCGATCAATCTTGATATGCCACTCCAGATTGAAACTAGGCTTAACGGTGCTATCGCAATTACTCGAGGACCTTTGAATTATGCTATAGAACTTGCTCATAATACCACCACCACTCCTGGTCTACGGTATCTATTCATCTCTTCTTCCGGGTTTTGATCTTTTTTGATAAAAAAAAATCTTCATTAGGAGTGGTCAGGCCATTGGTGACGTTAAACGACTTTTCCCTAATGCACCAGCTGAATATCTAACACCAGTATGTTCCGTCTCATATTCACATTCCTTTCTATGACACATGTTCTTGATGATTCCAACTTATATATACTCAATTAGTTTGATAACAACACACAAGATAACACACTCCTCCCAACTGTAAACTGGCAACTTGCAATTAACCCATCTACGATTCGAATTCACGATTCTACGACATCAATTTTGCAATCTAATGGTGGAAAATTACCGTTCTATGTATGGGCACCTGGAAATCAACCAATTACGATGACAGCAAAGGCATGTTTGATTAATTGGGGATTGACTAAGAATACAGCTTCGGCTCCACCTCAGAGTCCTGTAGCTTGTGTTGGTGTGGTTAATGGAGGAGAAGTTAAGTTGGTACCGTTTGCAGCTGCTAAGTTGAGATTGGGAGAGATTCCGGTTATGAAAGTTTGAATTCATTTTGAAAAGAAAAAACGGGTACATATGTGGAGATTGTTATTACGTTTGTATTTTATATCCGTATATACGATTGTTCGTAAACAAGTTCGGTTGAGACTATAGGACTCATGCTAACCGGGAAAGAGAGCGAGTTTATCAAGCACTAGAATTCGAGGTGATAATGATACAGGGTAATGCGAAATGCAAATAAAATACAAAATGACTGACGATGATAATATAAATGATGTTACAAAAGATACCAATGAAATAAAATAATAAATTAAGAAATGATAAGAGTAAGAAAATGAAAGAATCCTGATACATAAGCGTCAGCATGAATATAACTTCAATATGTTTCTTGCACAACAAACCAAAAGATAAAGGGTTCCTTAATGACGGGAACCACCCAAAGACAGCTTCCTCCTCAAGCTCCTAACCACACCGCTTACTCGGTCAGTCGCAGACGGCGACGACGAGGAAGTGGTGGCGGGACGCTGCCGCTTCAGCGGCGTTGTCTTCAGCTCCTTGTAGGGTAGAGCTGGCAGGACTACATCGCAGTAATCCTGTGTTTCTTCGTAGTCGTCAAGACATACGGTTGATTGGACCTCGAACAAGGCCCGGGCATTCTCCTGCTGTTCCCTCTGCCTTGCCGACGGCGACGCAGACCCCATATGCGCGATGCGGGAAATAAGGGAGGGTTGGGGTGCGCGGCGGGGTACTGGTCGGACTCTGCGAGCATGGCGAGAGTTGATGTTACTTGAGCCAAGAGTGAAGGAGAATGTCATGTTGGGCAGGGATGTTATGGTTCGGAGGCAAGATTTTTTGTGAGGAATTCCCCACGTTGTCAAGACTATATACCGTGACTTTGGAAAGGGGGAGTAGGTAAGCCGTTAAATCTAAGACAATTGCCTTCTTTGGAATACAGTATACCATGTTCGGTCTGCTATAAATCTGCAATATAGTTACAAATACTGGATATAACAAGATCAAGATTTGATGGGAGATGGAACGAGTCCTAAATTAGACACAAAACTATTCTAGGATCACAACCGTTTAAATTGGGTCCACAAATGAGGGATAATTAGAGTTCATCTACTTTCCCAGGCCTCCGGTGTGAAGCGGGTCCGTGCGCACAATATCACTATCATGGACTGAGGGCTTATTTCTCGAGTGTGGCGCACCGTACGTACTGTACGGTATATGGGTGGTTATTTTAGGCTGTAGGTCAATAATCTCGGTGCTCCACCATAATCGTACCTGTATAGGAACTTGTCGAAAATGCATTTAGTATCTTATGAACGTCAGAACCAAAAAGTCATACCAAGGCTTATACCGTTATATCAACAATTCTTATCAGGGGTTGGTTGTTGAAGGTATGCTAGACATACAAGGGTCGAGTTATTCTGGTAGCAAGTAGTAGTACTTACCTGCTCAGTCTACTAATACTCCCGGTAATTGAGTGGGACAACGTGTGTTCTCATTATGACCTGCGGTCTGGACATATTCAGTGTCAGAGTGGGTAATCAATGTTCAACAACGTTCAACCCTCGACCTCTTGGTCAGTGTTCATTCGTGATCACTGAGCTCTTCCGAGCCTCACTGATCATTCCATTCATGGCACATTATCCAGTCATTCTCTGGAGTTCCGAGAGGCAGTGTCTAGATGATTCCTTATTCGCGACCAATTTGTGACACTGATTTCTATGTTAAAGTGCAAGGCCATTCACTGACTAAATTGATGCACTTTCGGTACATAGATCTGCGGAACCCTGGGAATCTGAACTGGCATACTCTGATATAATGCGGCTCCGCCCTAATCTGCACATTCTCATCGGTACCAAGCAAGTGCCAAGCAACGGCCAGGCGACTCAGAAGCACTCCAAAGCTCAAAATACAATCAAAAAGGATTCAGAAAATCAGAAACGCAAATTAATTTAGCTTTAGACTGGCAGCTGGCATGTACATGCGTAGGGTTGAGTTTTATGCAACCGAAAATTGTGGAGAACCGGTTCGCACAAATGCGTATAATGACATACCAGGAGAGAACTTTTGTCTCCTTTAGTATTGGCTTTAGAATATTTATAAAAACAATACTACTGAGCCTGCCACTCGCCACTCTTGGCCGCAATTGAGTTACATCATGACACAAGTATTTAGTCTCTGGGGCTACTCTATTAGTTGGCCAGTGTTATTCTCCACCCATTATGCGTAACATCCTCTCAGACTTTATTTCCGCTCTACGCCACCTTGGCTTAGCTAAAAGTCAATTTGAGTCACAAACCCAGCATTCCGAATCATCCAACTCCGAGAAACATCACTGCCAGCCTGCTCTACACCCAGTCTTACTGGAGTTCCAGGCAATTATTGAAGACGATCCTGATCTTTACATGGCTTTTCATCAAATGTTCGAACAAATTCCAAATAAACACCCTTACAATATCAACGCAAAAGGAAGTCACAGTCCTCAGGTAATGCGACCTACTGATTTTAAATGACCTTCATCCTCAGACTGAATACTTTCTTTTTGCTAGATTTGCCACTATCGCGACATGCTAGGAGCCATAAACTCTATCTTCAATCGTGCACCTAAATTTGGTGATGGGACAAACAAAGTTCTGCCTCCAGTACCATTAGGTGCTTTATTATGTTGGCCTATGAATACGAATGCAGGACGTCGCGTGTTTACCAATGATAAGGTGAATTCTCAGATGAAGAAGATTTTGGATATTTGGGCCCAGTTTTTATCCAGTCCTGAATCTCGTTATGTGTTGACCACAGATGATGAAGGATGGTTTGGCCCCGAGGCGAGTAAATTCATTCCTAACTTCGCCGAAACCTATGAATGCAATCCGGAGAAGGAATACTATGGATTTAGCTCTTGGGACGACTTTTTCACTCGCCGTTTTCGACATGGTGTTCGACCTGTAATCCATCCCAATGACCGCAGCATCATCCTCAGTGCATGTGAATCCGTGGCGTATAAAGTCAGCAAAGATATTCAAGAATTCGATTTGTTCTGGATTAAAGGCGAACCTTATTCACTTTCCCACATGTTAAACCAGGATCCTCTTTCGACACAATTTATTGGAGGAACTCTCTACCAAGCTTACCTTAGTGCCTACAACTATCATCGTTGGCATAGTCCTATAGACGGTACCATAGCCAAAGTGGTACATGTCCCAGGAACATATTTCGCTATTTCTCCAGCTACATCATTCGAAAGTGGAAATCCTGATCCCAAACCTCCAATTCAAGCACAGGCATTCACTGTTCATGTTGCGACCAGACTACTTATATTCATTGAATCTGATAATCCGGAGATTGGTTTGATGTGTTTGGTGATGGTTGGGATGGTGGAAGTGTCTTCTTGTGAACTTACTGTAAAAGTTGGTGATCGGGTCAAGAAGGGTGATCAGTTAGGGATGTTTCACTATGGAGGGTCTACGTATTGTATGGTGTTCCGACCTGAAACTAAGGTTACCTTCATGGAAACCGTTCATCAGTCATTGGAGGACCACGAGTCACTAATATTATTGAATACGCCAGTAGCTTATGTTGAAAACTATAAAAATGGTTGATTAATAGTTGTGTTCCCCCTATAACACTGAAAAAAGTATTCCTAGAGGACTTCTTCCTGTAGCCCACTCTTTAACTTACTACTTTATATCTCATAACATCATAATCAACGGTCAGATCGATCATCATTTACTGAACACTAATAAATTATTACTTGCCTAGGCTTATTACCCGCTCTCAATAATGGAAGTTCCTCAAATTCACACACAACTTTCTCTCGTCGATACACCCACATACGATACAGTCACTTCTCGAATCATGAGGATACATAGCCCGTTTGGCACGTGGCAAAACATGGTTATGATTCAAATATTCATGTCTGGGATAAATAATGAGGAAGATGGGTATAGTTCAAGACATATTTATAAATAGTCTCCCCAGCTCGTTCAGCGAGGATCAAAGTTGTGATTCTAGTGGCTCCTAAGTTGCTTATTTCCATGTACTTAGATCAGGACTGCCATTTTGACTTTTCATATCTGAAGGAAGGGACGCGGGTAGTGTGAGAAAGCTGGTCCAGGGTCCGATTCAAACGCGCGTGGCAGCGTGACGCACTGACGTATTACAGGAAAACGAACTTGAGGCTTGAGCCGAAGGAGTTAACGAATGTCAAACAAACCTTCACCTCCTCCTTCTACTTTCTCTAATCCTCTACTCTGTCAATTACAATAAAGTTTATATATCCGCTAGAAGGGTGAATATAAACACCATGAGCAATGAAGAACGTCGCGTTTCTCGGGTATCTTTTGATTACTCGCAGTTAGGAAGGAGTTACATCTTCCAACTCACTCTTCTCATAGCAGGAGTATGTATAGACTTTAATTCATTCCTCTTCATTTGAATTACGAAGCTCACCACTGTATAGATTGCTTGGGTAGTTTGTATAGTCTCTCAAGCTATTGTAACAGCAGATAGTACGCATTCTGTTTGCTTACCTCTCAACCAGCCGCTCACTCTCATTTTCATGAACTAGTCGGAAATGAACCGATTGGCACCTTATGGTTTGCTTTCATCCTACAGCTCATCATAATAGCCAGTATCGTCATTGCCATCAACACCAACTCCCTTTTCCAACACGGCATTCCACTCGCTATCCTCGCGGCTCTATCAACCTCATTTGCCGCCCAAGGTGTAAATAACAACATATACTCTGGAACCCGATCTCAACAAGCGGTTGCTGCCGGATGGTTAATAACTTGCGTCATAAACGTAATATGGATCGTCCTCTTATCTTCCGAACCGACTTCTTCATTTCTGCGATTTGTAGTATCCGCTGGTGGCACAAACGGGGACGCGAAATATAATAACAACGCTACCCCCACAGCAACCAACGGATATGGTCAAGTTGAGAATGTTAATAGCAACCTTGAAGCCTTTGACAATAAACCTAACACAGAAGGAGTTGAATTGGTCGATAACCCACAACACGGAAATGACGGTACCATTAACGGATCAGCAAGTATAGCAAATACTACTAGTGTTGCTGGTGCAGGTGAAAATATTAGGGGTTCGAAGTTCGGAGGAAGTCTTGTGCTGGATCCAGAGGCACAAAAACGAAATTCTGCAGGTATGTTTCTTTTTTAGAGTTAATGATGACAATAAAACTCATAATGAGAACTTTACCAGTAACTGATCGTTCTACGAATCAGCCATTGGGTGAGGTGGGTGTAGGATCTGGATTGGCAGGTATAGGTTCGATGTCTGGTGGAGATCGCACAACTGGTGGTGGCGTTAGTGTGGCACCTGGTATCAAGGAGACAAAGGCGCCTATGAGAGCTGTCGCTCTCTTCGAATGTACGTGAAACTCTTGGATGTTTTCCATCTTCCCTACTAGTTTTCTTCATAGTATGAAATTGGAATTGATTTGTGATTATTTAGATAAAGCATCACCTGATGATCCAAGTGAATTAACGTTTGCGAAAGGGGAAGAGCTGGATATTCTTGATAATACAGGAAAGTGGTGGGATGCTATCAAAGCCGATGGAAAGAAAGGAAGTGAGTACTAAAATTCGTGTCTTATGTTCCATATCCTGATTTATTTTGTGTGAAGTTGCCCCCTCGAATTATCTCCAACTCAAGTAAACATGGAATACCCCTTGTTTTCTCTAATTTTCTTTTTCTTAGTACGATTCCATGGTTGTATAGTTAGCATTTTTCTTTTATCTTTCTGTCTTGTAGTTTGACGATTAGTAACGATAACAATAACGACAGATATACGTATACATCTATGGGTTGCTTTGATTTTTAAAACATTTCTCCGGCTGTTTAGTACTGATTTAGCTTCAATATATTAATGGTGCTACGTGCATTTGTTCTTCGACTTTGAACATCATTGTTTGTTTTTATTTTGGAGTAGAAATCAGGTGCAGTGCGAAAGCAGTTATTGGTAACTCAGTACTCAGGTATAACCTTCGTGGAGACAGAAAATTCTTGAACGTAGTTGAAGTACTACTCAAACAAACTCAAGTCCTCGATCGCATCCGTTCCTTTTCCTTTAATTCGCGTTTAACCTTCACCTCCTCTTTCAGCTTCCTGATTACCTGACCCAAATTTTCAGCTGTGATCTTCCCTTTTCTCTGTCGTCTATTCCACCTGTACAATTCATTCCAAGTATCACGATCATCGTTATCCGGTTGGTCTTCACCCTCTCCAGGATCAAGCCAAATCCCAACACCTCTATCAACACCATAGTGCTTCTCATAGTTCAAATAGTCCTTATACCACAAATTATCGTGCATATAAAGCATATTGTTCATCGTCCAATAAACCAACAGTTCCTTCTCAAGATCAATCATTGTATGACCCGCAATACGCTCCATAATAGCACACAAAATCCCCGTCTCCAATTTTCCCCAATTCCAATCCCTATTCCTAACAATCCCCTGTAATGCCTTATTATTCATCACCAAAAACCTTTCCTTCTCGAAATGCAACGTAGGATATTGGTGTCTCATTTCCCGAGTAATGAAATGTCCTGCGAAATGATCTAGTGCTCGTGGTGGGTATATCGGTCGATGAGGCGTAAACATATCTACCCCCACAACAGTCATTGCAAAATTAAAATTGAACATACACAATTCCATCAAGAATTCCTCCCCCTTCAATGTCTTGAAGTAAATCCAATAATGGTCTTTCGGGTCTTGACCTCGTTTATATTCAGCATCACCAGCAACAGGGTCTGGTATTAACTTATACCCAATCGTATCCTGAGCCTCCACCTTTACTCTCCCTTTGCATATCCCATAATCCGCAATGGGACTATGTTCACATTCCAGGCGAACCCGTTGATTGAGTCGACAAGGGTGGTGACCAGCGTCCTCAGTTTCAGGATCAAATTTGGAGTCATATGTTGTGGTGTACAATTCCGATAACAAGGCGAAGCAGATTGAAAGACATATAGGGAGAACATAACCTTCCCTTCCCAACCTCATAAAAGTTTATTCCGAATACTTTGATTCTTTTCCTGAGGCTACCATTGTTTCGTAGGACCATCGAAATGTTCATCACCGAGAAAAAGTAAGTTGGCGCATGTTCCGTCAGGCAAGCGTGTGACGGAATTTGGTGTTGGATTGTTAGTGATTTTGCGAAGAGTAGCTGGACTACTTCGTCGGTTAGGATCCATTCAACAAATTTCGGCTAGATAGGCGAGGAAAGGCCAAAAGGTGTATAAGTCGAGGCGTTCAGTTTTGCCTTTGCCTATTCAAGAAATCGGCGTCAGCAAAAAGGGCGATTTAATACATGTAGAATACATGTAGTTACCTTGTTTGCCATGTGTCACAAGGTTTACCATTATTACCTTTCGGGTATTGCTGCATATTTTCAAATATCTCTGTTCAAGTTAGCATACATGTATCACTCGAAATGTTTACCTTGTAAGTCATATATTCCAATACATGCAGAATATATAAATTTTAAGATTATCAATGATTTCTCTTACTTTCCTTGTGTATACCATGCATGGTCATAAAATAAATGTATACTACATGTATACATCTGCTATACAGTTACACTGCAGGTACGAGAGTCACTTATCAGGTACGTACCATGTCAATGAAAATATGTCTTACACTCGTCATTTCATCATCAAGTATGACATCACCCGAACATTATTAATATACATTTCTTACATGTACATATATGTAATCGCCCTTTTTACTGACGTCAATCCCGAAAAGAAAACGAGTATTGTTACGAAATGACATACGGCATATCTTCTTATGTTCCTTCCAATCTGCGGTTTGACATTTGGTAGAACAATATATACGCTATAATGTATTTTCAAATATTATTACAGCAATCGAGATCAAACTATATTCCCCGCACGACGAGCAAAGGCGTAAGCCAGTGGTACTGTTACAGATGCAGCATTTATCGAGTTTTTGTAATGGTACATATACTTCGCGACCGTTGAGTGGTTGAATAGATATTGCAGAGGTCATTGTGGTCCAGAAGCAAGAGGTTTTCTCAGTTAACAATACGTGTGAACCAATCTAAGACTGCGACTCCAAATGGTGGTGCCAACTCTCTTCCTTTGTTCGTTTTTGTTCCTTACAACAGTCCCTAGGCATGACACTGGATATCGTTCTGAAAGCTGAGCCGGAGAGATCTATTTGGACAATGGCATCGAAGGAATGAGCCATACTTTTGTTGTCATGATAGAATATGTAAAACAACTTACTACTGATTTAGAATTTATTGTTCCAATGGTCTCTCGCGAGTTTGACCAGGCCCGAGTTTCTTTCTTCTCTTTGGCCCCTTTGTTAAAATGTATACCTAGTGTCATCAGATGAGTATTTTAGAAAGTTATCCAAACATATATCAGTAGTACTTCACGCTGTACCGGTGAACAAGCCAACGCGGCGTTAAAAATGAATTTTGGAATCAAGAGAGATTCACCTTTATGCTATGAACGTGTATAGGGTTGTGGGGAGATGTAACAAGTCCGAAGGAAACATGGATGTAATAGAGCCTGCAATCGAAACTCTAGAGAAAACG
Organism: Coprinus comatus; assembly: GCA_034638255.1. Lineage (NCBI taxonomy): Eukaryota > Fungi > Basidiomycota > Agaricomycetes > Agaricales > Agaricaceae > Coprinus > Coprinus comatus. The sequence continues at coordinate 70,914 of JAWPGT010000032.1, forward strand.
TAAAGAAGTTGCGAACCAACTAGCTCCTAGCATCCTACTTATATCCTAAACCATTGCTCAGGGGACTCCATACTTTATGGCAACCAAGATATTGATGGGACAGCATCTATTTCAGGATGAATATAAAGAAACCACTGATAATGCTATCAATGCGGATACTTTCCTCCTCCTACCAAACACAGATATACAACCTAGAAGCCCATGTGTAACCTCAAGACTGATCTACAACTACCAGCATGATTTGGAGTCCATTTTCTGGATTATGCTTTGGCTAACATCCCATCTCTCGACTATGAACTCTCACAACAATATGGGTGTTCAATCTTTGTCTCCAACCCAAAGCCTGATGGTGAACGATTAGATCTGTTTGTGAATAAAAACCATTTAATCTGGCTAGCGCTTGCAGATAAGGAGGATGAAGTCTTTCATAAATGTCGCGGGGTTGACTTAGTTGTAATAACATTACACAGTGCACGAGAGGCTAAGCAGTACTCTGACAAAGCTTCGTATGTCAGGGAGTATTACGCCATCTTCTTGACACGACTCGGTTACATAGAAGTTAGAACTAGAATGATTTATTTGTCAAAAATCTTTATGCATAAAGAAATACAAAGAGAATCAACACATGACATTTTGGGGGGAATGGAACTGAGTCCAGGCGGTGAGACAAAAAGGGAGCTAAGACGGGTCACCCCCTTGACACCTCACCTAGTGTTGACTCTCTCTTATCTTCGAAAAATTTTGGCTTTTGTGGTGGGATGGGTGGGATTTTGAAATCTTTGGAACGAATGAAGTGAGCGAGTCAAGAGTTTGGAAGGATGTTTGTGGCTTGAACGTCAAGATAGATGTTGAAGAAGGATGGTGTCGGATGGATTATGTGTTCTGGAAGAGGATGGATGACTTTGGAGGATGTTCAGAGTGAAGACGAGAGTATACGGTGTCACAGTGACACGTGTAACACTCGTCATCAAGAATTTGCATTTACCTCAAACTTCAATAAATGCGACAATTATACTTTGTCACCAATTGACACTTGTTCATGATTTATACGCCGACAAACCCAATAGTCCCCATCTTAACCAATTATCTTCAAATATGATCCCCATTGCCCTGGACTCCCCAAACCAGGAAAATGCAACTGCAAGCGACAAGGAAAATGACTTGAAACACAAGCGTGGCTTATCTGAAGCTATTATGGTCAATACGACTCAGAACTTGTAGGGGTATTTTACTCCAAATGCCAATTAGATGTACCCTATATAAGCTAATTTAACCCTGGAACATTCTGAAGCCTGAAGTAGGTACTAGGCATACCTCTTAGCGTTAGGCTTGATCTCACTAAGACCGAAATCACCCTCACTATCTCCAAAAAAGACGACAATTTACTATGTACAGTAGTCGCAAATCAGTTGAGACACCACTGAGTCATTCGGGCAACTGAGGCCAATCAAAGCCTAATTATTGCTTCATGGTACATATCAGGATGAAGCCACTTCATCATACATCATCAACATCACCCATTGATGTGTGATGAGATCGATTAGATTACTTCCGACTCTATGATAGGAATAAATAACAGAAACTCGATGTTCGAGCGCCGCCACCTGGCCGTCACCTATAACCAGCACTTGGAGTCCATCTTTGGGATTGTGCTGTGGTTAATCACTTTCCACCTTAACTACATACCTTAATAAGCATATATATAAAACTATATATGCAGTCCAAGGTATAATAGCACAGTTGATAAGTATAATAATCCATACTGGAGTTCGACATAAGAAGGTGATCAAACTGGGCCATACTAACTATCTCTAGTATACACCACTACTAGAACCAGTGGTTCCTTTCGGAACGCCGGTGACTGAGATAAGGTGAATTGTCACCCACCGCATTCAATTTTTCATTGTAATCAATTCTTGATGAACTTTTCCCTCAAGTTAGTATATATCTCGATTGCTCAGGCGCCGCCGCTCGGCTTGAAGTTATTTTATAAGTTCCTTCTTTATCACCTTCCATGATAGTTATAAAGGTATCAGGTTTCCTTGTAGTAGGAACCAGAAGCTTGAACCCCAGGCCCTCAAATTGTTCCAGGACGACCCACTCCAGTCTCAGATATGGATGAATATGGTTTAACAGCTGATGATTTGCTACAAGAGATGAAAGGTACTCGTCAACAAGGGTATATTTGCTGTAAGTCCTTCAGCCTCCAGAAACGCTCCAGTGACTTGAACACTATTTGTACCTTAGACTCTGCACTCACCATTTGTGTTTATGACTTCATTTCCCGACTGTCACGCGAGGTAGGTATGTCGTTTAATTTATAGTCACCATCAAATAACTATGATATACTATTCACCTGTGTGACCTTTGACATTCCGTAGATCAAGTATATGCACAGGTGATTCGCGTTATGAGCCTCAAATAGTACCTGATGATTCCGAGTACTAGCTGACTTAAATTATCCATCATTCCAGAAAACAATGTTCCTGGTCCATGATTTATGTTGCGTATAACTCAATCGGACTAATGACAGTATGCTATATTATGTAAGATAATTTACATTTCATCATTCTGTGTTGGTGTCTAATTAGCCATTGAAGACTTGCCATGCAAAATCGTAGGTCAAATTTTGTCAGAAGAACCATAACTTTACCAATTTCTTCGTATAATAGTTGCTTTAGACAGGCCATCTATAAAAGTAAGTGGCATGAATTCACCTCTACTTTTCTTCTGGATTTCTGACCGTAAAATCTACTGTAGACGTGAGTTGAGTAACTTATGGGTGTATTTAGGGAGTCCTCCTTGTCGGAACTGATACCCAAAAACACAGATGCATGATTAGTAGTGTCATATCCACCATGTGAGTCATCGTCTTCGACTACTATTGAAGCTTGGACTACATGCAATTCTGGTATAATAATTTGGTTACTATTAGAATAATAGATATATTGCTCCCCGGTGCCATTAAAACTCTACTCTTGTGTCGGCTTCGCGCTTTATGGAACAATAATTATCAAGGTAATCTTACCCCTCTTCTTCGGTGCAACCCGCACCTCACCCACCAACCTATAGTAACAATACTACTCACCCTGGCTGTAACACGTGAGTAAAATGCTACTATACGAACTCTCTACTCACAAGGAGGAGTTATACATTAGTCGAAATTGGTGTACGTGAATTTCATTGGTTATACAAGTAACTGCACTAAATATTGTGTTACTAGGTTGGCGTTTGTTCATTGATAATCGGCGGGTTTATTGACGCAAAAGGTACATTGGTTTCAATTCCACTTCTCCATGGATGCCACTATTGGCAATTCCACGAAATATCTCCTACATACCGCTATTATACCAATGCTGCAATATGGTAAGTGAGTCAACTTTTTTACTTCAATACACTGCAATATATCGTTTATTTAGGGGTACCCGTGTGTTTACCACAAGTACATTCCAAAGATGTTGGTTTCAGTGAAAAAAGGGCCTAATTATTGATTTAACAGGTATCGAGCTAGTACTAACTCTCCTCAAGCTGTTCCATTTTCTCCGTGGCATAAATGTAGGACCTTTCTGGACTAGTGTTACATACATCAGAAAAGCGGCACCTATCATCTATGTGTTTTACCGCGACGGGACACTTTATTTCATCCCGTGAGTATTTGTATATTCTGGTATTAGTCTAAAGTTGTCGAGAAAGTAACATTTCACACACAAAATGGAAATACAGAATATTTGGTAGGTTTGAATCCGAAAAGAGGTCTTATACTACTTACGAGGGTATTATGCAATAGCCATTAATGTGCTTGGTCTAGTGGAACACGTTTTTTCCGAGTCCTTCAATAATCCAAAGTTTGTATTCACTTCTGTTGACTGGACAATGTATGTTTCTACTTCAAGAAGATTATATGTGTCATATTGATACTATCACTTCATCTTGACAGATTCCTCGCAGTCACATTTTACGCTGGTGTAAGTCAGACTTAACAACACTTATGAGCCTAGGCATTATATTCAATATCATAGACAGGGAACTCGCTTGATCTTGAACCTACGTGAAGCCAACTGCAAGCTCACAGAAGCTAGACAACTTCTCGGTGGTTCAAGGGTAAACAGTGACATCCAATTTGGGCCAGATCCACAAGATGAATATGACGGTGATACGAATGACAATGATGATGGTGGTGAACCAAGAGCTGTAGTGGAGGCGGTTGAAAATCATACTGGTGCCTAACGCGAGAGTTGAAAGTGAAATTCAGGAGAAAGTGTACTATTATATAGTTTGTTGTTGCCAGCTCAAAACCTTTGTACAGAGATTGGAGTAGCTCCGCAAAGAGGTGCAAGGTTATTTGATATGGTAGAAACAAAACCATTGCCACCAGTGGACAACGGAAAAAATAAGATTATAGAAGCGCATTATCGGATTGTCTTCCCACTCCGCGATAGTCTTTGCAATGATAACCCAATCCAAATATCGAACCTTATGCGTTATTAGCAATTGAACGCAACGATCGACTCCAGGGAACACGCAATATCTGGTGTAGGAAAATATAAAATAAGGACAATGTAATTTGATTCAGGAAATGATTGTACAATATACTACATGATTAAGATACGAGAACATCCAACAGAAGAAAAGATGTCGCCCAAAAAATGTCACAGTAAATCTATCTAACAAAAGGTTCCACTCCTCACATACTCTCTCCACCCTCACTGCATAGCACCAACCTTTTTCCAATAAGCGACATATTCCTCCAAATGTTTCCTGTCAAGAGCAGTACTCTTAACAATAGCAGCAGAATCCAACTTCGTTTCCGCCGTTCTCAGAATAACAACACCACTCGACATCCTAATGAAATCGTTCTCCAAGAAATTCAAAACCCTAAACGCAGGATTCTTTTCTTCACCAGCATTTTTAACCTTCTCCAACCATTCAGCAAACGAAACCGTAGGCAAACTCTGTCCATCACTTCCCAAAATTGAAGCCAAATTAGCAACCAAACCTTCCCAAGATTGTCTTGAAGGATTCTCCATATGATAGAAAGATTTAAATCCTTCCGACATCAACATTTCATAAATAGCATCACCAGCTCTGTTTACTGGGATCCAAGATAATGAACCGGAAAGAGCAGGAACAACTTTCAAAGCAGCGGAAGAATGAACTAAAAGTGGGAAATGTTCACTTTCATTCCAAGCCCCACTTCCTTCAGGTCCTGTCATTTGACCAATACGAACATTAGATCCCTTGACCAAAGCATCTCCTGAACCATATTGTTCTACTGCGGTAAGACTAACACGTTCGCAAACCCATTTTGCTTCTGGGTAACCGAATTCGGCAGTGTTAATGGCGTCTAATGCGACCTCGGGAACCTCGAGTGGACCGGAAGGGTTAAGAACAGGGAAACGACCAACGACGGCGATAGAAGATGCGAAGAGGACTCTTGTGGGTTCAGAGTTGGCAGGACGAGTGCCAGAGGAGATAATGGAGAGTCGGAAGAGGTTGGAGAGACCTTTGACGTGGGGTTCAAAGGATGAGAGGTTACGATTGAAATTAACAGGCCATGCGTTATGGATGACGTGAGTGATACCGATCAGCTAGGGTGTAGGATAGATTAGTTTATGAAAAGAAAAGAAATCAAACTATAACGCACCTCGTTAAACTTGGCTTCACCAAGACCGAAATCAGGTTTCGATAATTCTGCTTCAAGAACCTCAACTTTCTCCCATAATTCCTCCTTCAATTCCGCACCACGTTTCTTCATCGAACTCTTTTGCCTCTCCGTAACATCAAAACCAGCCGAAGCCCTATTCAAACAGTATAGTTTCTTCACAGTTGGGTCACTGGCCAATCTTGCCAACAAGAAACAACCCAATGATCCAGTAGATCCAGTAAGAATAACGGTTTTACGGGTATCATATTCTCCTGAATGGGCCTTTCGTTTCGCGCGAGCTTCAGCTGCCAAGTCAGCATAAGAAGCGAGTTCTTGACGATACTTCTCAACCATATCTTCCATAGCCCTAATCCGCTTCGTCTCCTTAGTCTCTCCATTATCTCCATAGGTTCCCTCCATGATAGATTTGACAGCATTGAAAAGTTTGGCAACAGACGAGTTCTCGAAAACGAAATCGCTTTCGAGTTCGGTGTCGGAAACAGGAAGATCAGGGGTGATTTTGAGTCCATTAAGAAGAGCCCTCCTCAACCTAGTAGCTTGTAAACTGTCCATTCCAGCTTCGAAGAAATCGAGATCGTCGTTATCAGAAGAAATGGTAGGAGCATGTGTAGCGGCTTGAACTTGGGTACGGATGGCATTCAATAACGCCGCGCCTCCTTCAGCGGAAGGTGAAGGCAGAGGAACAGCATTCAAGAGTTCGGCACGTTCGTAAGTCTCCTTGATCTCCACCTCGAACAAAGCATAATTGGCCTTCCTGTTCAAACTTCCTTTATCGGTACGTAAGAGTCTCCTGGTATCCTCACGAGAAAAGATCAACATCTCCCTAGTAATCTTTCCATGTGCATCAGTGAAGGCGTTACCCTTCTCAAGGAATGGATCAACGGTAGCACGAAGAACTTCAACAGCCTCGGGATCTTCAAGGTTCCAGCTCGAAGCAGCCTTCAACTCCAAGATCAAACCGAGCGAAGCCTGTCCTTCACCAAATGCCAAAACATCCTTAACGTCAGGATGTTCAGCAACTGCACGCTCCATGCTTGTGGGTCTGACTTTCTCTCCGGTAGCGAGGACGAGCAAGTCATCCGCACGACCCATAATCTTAACTTGAAGTTTAGCAGAAGCGGGGTTGGCTACGAGAAGATCCTGAACGACGTAATCCGCTTGCCATCCAGGAGCACGACCGATGAGTCGGTAGGTATTGCTACCATCATCGAGTGGGACAAAGTTGAGGCCGATATCAGTACGTGGCATGAGGTAATGCCAGTCATAACCGCGAGGAATGTGTTCGATAGGGGCAATGGCACCGATTTCGGTGGCACCTGATTATAAGACATTAGAATAAATAATATGGATGGACAGGTAAAAATAACTAACCCCAGTGATTAAGAAGATTGACACCAGCAGCAACGAGTTCGCTACCAACGTTTTCCTTCATGGCAGCACCACCGATTGCGACAACTTCGAGCTCACGAAGAGCTTCGAGACCGGCATTTCCAGGGAGTCGGAGGATATCCTCAAGAATGGAAGGTACCGACAGCATAAAGCGGGCACCCGAAGTCTTGAGCATGGCGAGAGTGGTCTTGCCAGTTGGGATGACGGTGGCCGGTGGCAGTACGAATGGCAACCCGATAGAAAGGGAAAGGGTGGGAGCCAAAAGTCCGAATCCCTTCAGACGTTGTCAGATTGAGAATGATAAGAATATCAGTACAGGAAACATACATGATACAGGGGCAAAGTGGAAACGGAGTAACGGAAAGGATCTTTTTGTTCCGGGAAGCGATGGCAAGCAGCGTAGATGAGAGGGTAGGTTTGCGCGTGGTATATAGGCTTGGGGAGACCAGTAGTGCCCGAAGAATGCAGAACAACAGCATCAAGGTCGTTAGAGAAAACAGTGTATTTCGGTGGGATAGGGTATTCGGCAAGGGAGCCAGTGGGGTTGAGCAAGTCTTCATAGCTTACTGCATCGATGAATTGAGGGACCGTAAAACCTTCAACGGGCTCCTGTTCGAAAAGTGCAATGGTTTCATGGGTTGAACGAGAGACTTGGCTAGATGTGAGGACGCCGGTGGGGTTGGTTCTCTTCAACAAATGAGCAATAGCGACAGGAGTTAAGCGAGCGGACAAGACTAAAACCTGTGATGATGATTGAGTGTCGAGAATTTGATAAAAATGATCAATTTGACTTACCGGTGTGCCAATCCTTAGTAAAGCACACATGTAAATGAAGATTCCGATGTCGCTTCCAAGGAGAATAGCGACAGGGGGGACCTTGACTGAACGTTCAGTGCGCCCAGCGGTAGCTCCAACACCAACCAACCATGCTGCTGCACGCTCTACAGCTGAAGCAAGTTGTGAGAATGTGATGATGGATGGATTGGTGGAATCGTTAGCCCTGAGCTGCTGGCCAAAGATGTGGTCAGGGTTGTGGTTGGCAGCGAACTCGACAAGTTCTGGCAAGGTGTTTACACCATCTGGCTTGTCGTTTCCGTATCCAAGGTTGATGTATGGTCTAATGAAGGTGCTGCCAGCTAGAACAGGGGACATGGTGTACTGGGAAGAGAGCTATGGGAATTACCTGGAACCATGATACTTTAAGTAAATAAACGATAATCACAGAAGGACGGAGTACACAGTGGCGACCAGACCCGGTTTACACGATCTTCCCACGACCATGCCGCACAGAGCAGAGTATCGGCATTAAAAACCACAGCAACATCACATATTTCGGCCCTTTCTTCCTTTTGTGTTCAGCCAGGGGAGGCCAGGGGAATTGTTGGGCACAAGCGAGGTCGGAACAGTCAAAACCGGAGTCACTCAATATAATCAACCCTATAAAATGTCTAACACATCATTTTTTCAGTGCCACTAACAGTCACTGTCATCGTTGTTCAAAACCCACTCACTACCTCTTGTACACTTATCACAATTGCTACATCTGGTGAAAGATGTTCCTTGAAATGAACACCAATGAACATCGGGTAACTTGGATGTCAGTCTCAGGAATGTTGGATCGCGACCTCCAACACAACAGCTACAAGCCAGTCCAATATACGAGCTGCAACATACCATTATCGTCATACACCACCCAGAATTACTGGAACTGTTATCCTCTATAGGAATACCTTAGGTGTACTCGGTTCTCTCTGCAATTGCTCCAACAATACGGAGACGGAACACAACCTCCTAGTACCCCGTACCCCGTACCCCGTTTGAAACTGATCATCGAGTCTGGTACACTGCATGCACACCCATCTCATTCACCAGCATCCACCTCCCTTCTGCATTGTCCGATATACATCATCCTCTCCCTCCGACCCACACCAAACCATGAAAATTCTTACCCCATCAGCGTCAAATTACTTCGACCACCGTATCATTCCATGATCAAATGATCAGTATCATAATTATCGGAAACTGACATTTCCAATACAGAAGGGGTTGCACATGGTAAAAAGAACTTCCTAAATGATAAGTTAAATCGCGATTAGTTGTCATGGTTAATAGAGTTCCCATATCAATGTCATATAATCCACCAATGTTAACACCTTCGTTGAGAGAATCTAAGTCTTCTGACAATAATCTCCCATTAATTCCCCGATTTGTTTCTAAAATAATCATGTCTATCTTGACAATCATGATCGGTAATCCGATTAATCAATGATTCTACATTTCATTAAATCCCAATACTTGCACGTAGAAGATGCACAGAATAAAAAAGAATCTAAAACGAGTTTTAATACACGTGTGCTGTTAGGAGAAAACGAAAATCGTACTGTAGACTACTTACCAGTTGTCAAAGCCAATCGTGGGTCACTTTGAGATCTAATCTAATCTCCCAGTTTCTCAGGATAATAGTACATTGCGACACAGGGGCGCTGCTAGTCCACACTCAGCAATTCATCCTTCTTATATAGTTCCCAAATACTCCACAATTAGTCTTAACCCATACAGCTCGACACTTGATCAGCCGAGTGGGGATCGAACAACTCACGAGATAATATTACTGCTATTTATTGTTCAACTAGTACCCATTTTTCCTGTCAGTCGTATACAAATGAGTATTGATGAACAAAAAGTTATCTGAGCGTTGGCATAATTCGGTACCCTAAACAGCCGGAAAGCAGTGAGCGGAAAGGAAACTTGCCGACCGGCGGTCCGGTAATTCCAAGTGTCAGTCTCGGAGAGGGGAAAATATGAGAAATAATGGCGCTCGCACCCAACAAATCAATAGTGAAGAAAGCTCGATCGCCCAAGTCAAGACTCGGCATTGTGAATAACTTCATGGCAGTGTGCAGCTTATCTATGTAATATTAGACTCGATAACAAACGAACCTTCGAAAGTATTAATCGGCCGACAAAGGTTGAAGGTGATAATCAAGTTCTGTTCTTCGTTCCGAATAAAACATTAAACGGCACCTACGGCAGACATCGGACTCGGACGCTGACTTCCTGGAAAGACAAAGAAACACTACTATATTAATCGTTAACATTCGATTAAGCTTTAGACTCGGAAATATCTAACTATAATTACAGACCCATGGTATAAGTACTTCTTTGAGGCTGTCGGGTGCAAGATGACTCTTCACCTCAGCCCCATCCTTTAATCTATTCCTTACTGCTTAAACTCCAAGCATAATGTCAACACCAGTAATCTACCGCATCTTTTACGACAATATACCTGCCATTCCTAGTAACTCAGCAGGACCAGTCGTTTTCAAACATGAAACACCAAACGACCCTTTACTTCAATTTGTTGGTACTCTTGTAGTTATAATCCATACCGGAAAACCTACTAACAATTACCAACTTCTTTTGTGATTAAATAGTGGGACTTCAATGAAGTTGTAGATGGAATAACTATAAGTAATGTTGGTACTCAGTTCTACGTCACTGGAGATATTCCTGTAAGATTTAACATGCTTTCGAGATTTAGAAACACCATCTAACTTGAATTTCCAAAGCAGCCTTGCTACGCGGACTCGGAATCAATGTCTACAATTACTCCTACTACCTGGTTAATCGAACCAGTAGGTGATAATACAGTTGTGGTGAGTATCACTCTCTTAATAACATAATATCCATATCACGCCTTTGAACAAGACTGACTGGGATATAGATAAAAGTCGCTGACCAGGACCTTGTTTGGACTTTCGTTGATGGAGCGGTAAGTGACTATTAAACAAACACGACTCCTTATCCTCATCGTCCCTTCCTGCTTTCAAATTCAGGTAACACTGTCTCCTCCAGACGGTTCACCAGAACAACTTTTCTTCCTTGAACACAACTTCTTGATCAATCTCAATCTTACTGAAGACGATATCGATGTGTGTCTTTATGAAAAACAAATTGAAAATGTTAGTCCTCAGAAGGTTTTGACCCGGGATGGCTGTACTACAATTACTACCAACCGTACGCGTAGTCACAGCACATCCCTGAAAAAGTCCACGTGGAGCCGGGGTGTTGTGAATGAGGTTATCACCTTGTTTAAAAAACTCGTTTTTTGAGTATTCTCTCTTCTCGCTAGAGAGTCATTGTATTTATTCTCTCGGTTATACTTTCGTTGACTTCGTTGTCCGGTTTGCCTTCTTCGCCTTATCTCTCGCCTTATTTCCGATCTTTTTTTATTTTTATTCCATAGCATACTGCCGAGTCTCAGTTCATGAAATTGAATATACTGCTGGATATTTGAACATTAAAATAATTAGAGTTAAATGAAAGCACATTTACTTCCAGCTTCTATACACAGGTTCCCTCGAAGTCATTGATGTCCCCTAACTAAGCCTTGGTTTCCAGTTCTACAATGATAGGGTATCAGTGCGCTTCAATGTACTAACTTTTACTACGCATAGTACTGGGTCCTCGGTCTCCGCAGTCCCGAGCGACCTTGAGTACCATGACTGCTTCTCATTCATAACTTTCCTAAACGGTTCAATGGGGTTTGAGAAGTAGATATATTGGTAATATTTGGCAATCCATCAACGTCTCGACGCAAGTTCTATTTCTATTCTTATCGTTCTATTTATGTTGATTCCAAATTGGTTCAATGGGGATTCAAAATATTGTTTAATGGTAATAGGTGAGCGATTAGACATCGCCCTCCGACTACAAGATTGTCAATTTCAAACACTACAGGTTCAAAAAGAACTCGTCCAATGAACATGGTCGATGATAAGTGTCACCTGTGTTTAGTATTGAGCTTGAAAGACTGTGAGTTATAGACTTTGATTCGGATATTGGAAAAGTCTTACCCTTCAGTTTTATCGGAAATTCCATCTCGATTTCGTATGTTCTGTCATCAATGTTAATTACAAGTCTCGAACGCGGTAATATGAATGACAACACGTACGCTATATCAATGAACAGTTAGCATGGATTTTTCTCTATAAAGGAATGGCTAAGGTACCATTTCACAAGTCAGCACATCTCTTTCAACGTCTCAAAATCAAAGAAATGGCACCTATCCACAACTCCTTTCTTCTTATCCGCCTACCTGTGTTATTGGTCAACCGTATGTTACATATTATGTTATCACTGGAGAATTACATTCCCAAGCAATACAATCCAATATACTGATGACTGAGTGTTGCAGGAGTTTAGCTTGGGTATCGGTCTTGTTTTTTACGTTCTGACTCTGATGCTATTAAACTTCTGGCGACCATGTATACGGACATACCGATGGGGATTATTTTTTTCAAACGTGTTGGATATACTAATCACAATGCGAAAATGTTATTATGTTTGCAGAATGGCTACAGTAAATAAATTTTTTCGGGACTTCAACGTGAGAGGATCTGTACCCGGCAATTTCCGAGATACCCTAAATGGAATGTGTGCTATTTCTAGAAGGTTCTAACTCCTTCTCAACATCTCTTGCGGTTACTTCAATGCCACCGTTGTCTTTCGAGAAATTTCACGAAGGGCCAAGTAAAAAGCCCCATGCATGTATAAAACGTGGGCACAACTGTCCAACTCTCATCCAAAAATATCAACTCTGAGCTTGTGACAACACCCCACTACAAACCTCTACCTCGTCTAATCAATTATTATCATGTCTAAAGTCTTCTTCTACGAGCCCTTCTATGACGTGGACCGCCTCTTTGATCATCTCCTCAACCCTCGTGCTACTACTGTCACTGGAAACAATCAGCGACAAATCGAACGCAGGGATACAGTCGACGGAGCGGTTCGTGCTCTGAAACCAAGGTATGGTTCACCTTTCATAGAGTACTACTACTTGCAATGCTTAGTTAGACAATTATAGGATGGATCTTCATGAGGATGCTGAAAAGAATGTGGTCACGGCCACCTTTGAACTTCCAGGTGTCAAGAAGGAGGATATCCAAATAGACGTACATAATGGTCATCTCACAGTTGCGGCAGAATCGAAGTCGTCAACTGAGCATGAGGAGAATGGATATGCAATCAAGGAGAGGAGATATGGCAAGTTTTCTAGAACTTTGCAACTTCCCACTGGTATCAAGGTAAGTTTTTGTTTTCGGATGTTTCTGCTTAAAGGTCCAGACTGACACATGTTCTTCTAGGATGAGGATATCAAGGCTGTAATGGATAATGGTGTATTGACCATTACATTCCCAAAGTCGACGCCTGAACAGACCCCCAAGAGAATTCAACTCTTGTAGACCTTTATGTGGATGAAAGAAAGAACCACAATTTTTCTTGGATAATGAATTTCGACTTTTTGTGAACTTTATATTGATGTATCGATTTTTTTCGAAATACCATGTATTCCATTTTCTGTTCTTTATCATGAACTTCCCGTCTTGGAAAGCTATAATGGAGAAGGGAACGTAAATGAGGCACTGCATTAATTCGTACCTACTTATAGTCACTCCCATGTGGCACGGGGTCGGTGGTTCATTTCGAAAATTTCCCTTTTATATATATTCATCCCTCATTTCTCTGTATCTTGAAAAAACCTGTGATGTTCAATGTTCAGTATTATCTTGGAAATACAAATACGCATAACTCTCAGAAATTCATGACATAATGATACTTTTCAGATAGCTCACAGCCAAAATTCATTCTCCAAGGGTGGCGTATCCATAGTACATACGCAAGGACCCATAAGTGTTGATGGAGGAAAACATCAACCATCTCCGGGCTTATATTTCGTCTCGCAGACCAAAAAACGTAAGTACACCTATATTTCTTCTAATGCAATCATAATTGTGGAAAGTTGACATATACATTAAATCTCATTTGTATAGCTGAATTAATACAGACATGAGATTATTGGAGTGTTTTTACTGTCCAGGCTTCCAGAAAAGAACAGAAACTTTATTACGAACATTACTAATATAATACACATTCCTTGGACCTCGGTATGCCTTCACTCATGGAGTGAACCAGTTCATCTTAAACTTGAAGGGAGCCTAGAGACGCGTTTTCATTTCCTTGGGACGTAAAGCTCGTTAGTTATAAGCATGAATTAGAACAAGAAAGACGAATAAAATAAAATAAACCTAAACCATATCAAAGAATTCTTCAAGGCTATCAAAATCCAAATCGGCACCGAGGAACTCCGCCCCGACAAGACCCCAGACCCACTCAAAGGGAGTGGCGAAGGTAATGTCGGAGCCATCCGTTGTCCCCTTGTTCGTCCTGCTAGTGAGCAAAGCAACGAACTCGCCAAGGGCAGAGACGATGAGAGATCCAGAATCACCTCCTTTGGAGAACCTACCAGAGTCGTGCTTGTGAGAGAAAATGGGCACCTCGAGCGACTCCACATTGCCTGTGGGGAAGTACTTGCGGACGAAAGACATGAACCTGATGAGAGTGCCGACGGTGGTATTGGCAGTGAAGCCACGTTTGAGAACGCGACGAATGTGATTGTCCTGGGGGTTCAAGCTGTTGGGGTTGTTGATCTGCTCGGCAGAACATGCCTCCGAGAGTAATGAGACCATTCTCGGTGTATTTGAATTCGGCTGGGACGTCAATACCTTCGTACACCAATGCTTCGATATTTGAAGGGGACAACACTGGACTTGAAGAAAGACGTATGTTTCAAAGTGTTTGCCAATAAGGGCCTGGATGGAGGTCAAGACCTTGTCTGGTCATTGTCCAGTCCTCTTCCCACCCGTTGAAGACGGTGACGGCCCTAAGGACGTCATCGACAACGTACCTGTTCCCCTCAGTCTTCCTATTTCTAGTCGTAGGACTACTATGCAAGGAACTCTTGGTCCCTACTTCCGTGTTGGTGACAAGCTCTATGCTGTCACTGTCCGTCGTAATGTCTTCTTGCTCAACGGGGACAACGAGGAATACAGGTACCACGGTACGTTTTTCCTAGACACATTTGAGAACCCAAGAGCTCTTCTGCCTCTACCTATCATTAGAACCGATACCCAAGGAAGAGGTCCTTGTGATGGGCACACACACGTTCACAAATTTGTAGAACGGTTCACGATAGGTGATGTCGACGTTCTGGACCTGGAGCCAGTCGAGGTAGGTACGGATGTCCTTGGATGACTTGTGGAGACAGCAAATCAGGTACTCGAGAAATCCACATTTCTCGAGTCTTTTCCCTCTCTGGTCTCCAGTTTCGATCTCAAGCAACATGTTCCGAAACTTTAATCTATGAACACGGGTACTGCTTAATGAACATCCCTAGTTTCGTGCCATAAATACGGGCTTTGAAGCCCTTCCTCGCTATCCTACTCTCTAGTATAAATACTACGGACGATGTAGTAGAAAATCAGCAAATTTTACCCCCACTTTTGTGCTCATAACCTCTCTCGAACATCTCTCGGAAACTTACTCAATTCTTCTCAAATTTTCGCTCACCATTTCTCAACATCTTTATCACGAATCCCTCAACACTGGTTTTGGTCTCAAAGCTCTGACGGACGCAATTGTGCTCGCATTTTTATTTCTTATATTTTGTTGTGAGACGTTCTTAATCTCTTCAGACTCAGGTGCAGCGGCACCGGTGAGAGTCTCAGGCAAAACCAGGGCAAAACTCCCAATCCAGATGGTAGGGCTAGTGTAAGCGACGTACCCCGTACCCGACGGGCTTGATGAATGGGATATTATTGTAGGTGAAGTCTTCGTCTTCCTTGGCGTCGTCGTCCTCCCTAATCTCCTGCTCCGCATTCTTGTTGAGCTACGTGAAACAAACGAAATCGATAGTTGTGACTTTGATGTTTCTTTTGTTGAGTAACTCCACAACCTTAGAACGAACGTTAGTCAAAAAATTGTTGCCTAGCGAGAAGGCCACGCACCTTGTCGCGCACCCGGTCCTACATTCCATCTTGACCGAACTGGTGACTATCTGGAACAGGAACAATCCTCATGAGGCGTGTGTATGCCTCAGGTCCAGAGGGTTCCTCTATAAATGAGCGTGGGCCCGCATCCCTTTGGACCCACACCGGCATAGTAGAGAAGCGCCTCGGGCTTGAAAACTTGGTGGTGGGCTGGGTACAACGATGGTGTCACTGGAGACACTATCTTCATCAGAGTCACCGCTGACGTTGTAGGCAGCATGCTCAAGCACTTTTTTGGAGCAGTCTTGACGTATTCCTCAAGTGGAATGTCAACACTGTCAGCTAAGTTCATACCTTCTAGTGAGCGAAGTATTGATGATGAGCGACTAACTTCAAGCTTAATTTTCACGGACAACTCAATTTGGGGGTTAAATGAATAAAGCTAAATATTACCAATCCTAAAATATAAAGAATTTAACCATGTCTAAGACCAGTAGTAGAACCACCCATTTGCGATAGGGTCTGACCCAAATCAACCACTAAATGGTGCATTGTTTGATCCTCTCCACGCGGGGAATTGAGAAATTTCCGACATACCGAAGTACAGGGATCTTCTCGACAAGTTCTGGGGCTAATCTTGGACCAAGTTTGCCAGCGACCGTACAAATGCCATTCGAAACATTATTCAAGAATAAGTCACAGCTATTCTCACAGGTTGTGTTATAGTAACAATATCTCTTTCGTGCCTCCCAATCAACTTCACTGAACAAATTACATTTATCCAATTCTACATCGTCTTACGTATAATGATCATCGAAAGGTTAGTTTGAATGAATGCTGAACTGCTTTTATGAGGTAATACTAACTCAACGAAAAACAGAACAAAATCTGGTAATGACCATGTACAAGAGTCGTGACGCAAGTATGATAACTCGTAATTTGATGAATATAGAGGTGAAGAGCGATTGGCCTGCTGTCTTGACTATCAAGTTGATGATAAATGAGCCTGATGTGAATATTCGAATGTAATGGTCAAGGTTGGTAGAAAGGTGAGTTATCGGCTTAGTGAGAATGCAAGGGATAGTAACGAGTAAGACGCGTTGATTCGACAGAGTACCCTAGTACATGAGCGAGTTTATATAAGAGACTGATCATGACATCGAAACGAACAATGGAAGTCTTTTATAAATGACATGAAAAAATGCAGTGATGAAGCGGAAGAGGTGTTGAACCACTTTAGAGCTTGCCGACGGGTTGTGGAGTCGTAGAATGGGTTGAAGATAGAATGATCCAATAGTGGTGTATTAGAAGGATTGTCGTTAAGGCAGGCGTAAGATGAGTTTCAGATATGTATGGAGCATATGGTAGTGGACATCAAGCCACGCACATCAGTGATGCTGTACGCAAGTTCGAACCTTGCTGGTGGTATGCATTTTATTGATCTGGCTACCTGCAACGAGGACGAAACTCTGCGATGGGCTACTGCCACAGCCTTTAAATCATCAGAAAGTTCTTTTGATTCTAACATTTTTCTTCATGTCATTCCATAATTTCGACCTGGACCTCGGGATCATATAAGGCACTTACGTATACCGCCTACATCGGATTAATTGCACCAGATCAGAATCTAATCAAGTATATATGCTTAAGTTTGAATGTCGAGTTGTATAAGTGAATAGAACCAGCATCGTTTGGAGAGCATACACTACAGAAAACTGCTAGAGAGGTCTATGATGTATTTCTGTCAAGGTTAATTTCGTTAATTTGACATTCGGAAAATCCGTCTCCACCTGATCATATCTCTCGCATGTTATTATCATATGATTTGAGAACATCACCTTCCACCTATAGTTATATGACTCAATTGAACCCTCAAACTTTTTCATTGGACGATTTATATGTGATTAACACACCATGTCTTAGCGGCGTCATGAACGACAGATTGCTGTGGACTGTGTAGTACCCGATCACCTTCTGGACCGCATCAAATCCATTGTCACTCCCACGGGTCGGCGATTCATTTCGAATTTATTCCCTTTTATAGTAGTTTTTCTCATCTCTTATTTCTCTGCGTCGTCAAAATCCTCTCTATGGTATTCAGTATTGGCTTTAAATTTAATATAATTCTCGGAAATTTATGCTATAGTATTTCCAGAGAACTCCCAGTCAAATCTGTTCTCAAAGGCGGTCATTTGAACGATATCCATGCACAAGGATCTATAAGCGCCAATAATCCACCCTTATTTCAGATCACGAGATTGGTACAAGAATAGAACACTCGGCCAATAGTGGCAGCGGCCACACATATGTTTCCTCTAGTACATTGTGCACACAGAAAGTCAACAAAGCCATTAAAACTCGTATATATGACACAATTATAGTTGACAGAGACTTATTGGAACGTTTAGAGACTTTCAAAAAGATGGATACATTTATCATACATTTAATATACATTATTCAGGCTCTGGCGGAGTGAACCAGTTCACAGTTCAACTTATTGAGGCATTCTTTCTACACTCATATCGCTATTCGCGCATCCCATAAAAACCGACGGATGTGTCACTTCTACACCTAGTTCCACTCGTTTCCCCACCTCACTGTCGAGTATCCTTATTCCAAATGCACGATCATGCAGACTTTCACTCCTTCAATTCGCAAAACTTTAATATAGAAGATCATATTTACACTCACGCCACTAATGAACATCTGCTCAATACATCGACGCAAGGTCCCGGCATGGTCTTCGACAACCCTGGCTTCTTTGCTCATACACCACCTTTGTCTTCAGGATCATCGGTAACGTCCATCATATCCAAGAGGTAAATCCGCTAAACAAATTTTGGATTTGTTTACAGCACTCACAGCACCAGGGAATAACGGAAGATGAGTGGATGGATTTCCTGTCGATCCCATATCAGGAGCACACTCCGTATATGCAGTGAGTATTCAACAAAATTGAATAGATTACCATGCTTACTAAGCTTTGATATGGTAGATCATTCTCATCGAGTACGAGTAATGCATGGAATACTCATGTTGCTCCGTCACCGTCATCAAGGAGGGTTTGTACCAGTTCAACGCCAAACGTTGGTCTGACACTAACATATGTAGTCTGATTTTTCTCAGCCTACTGAAAATGAGGCCCGCACCAACATGCCAATTGACATGACACTGCCCCGCCGTTTCGATTCACCCCATGTACCTCACCTTCAAGGACCATCATCAAGAAATAAGTCAAATGAAAGAAAGGGTAGATCTCGTCGAAACTTGTCGGTACGCTGTCTGTCATCAACCGCATTTCCATCATAGGCTCATTTATAACTACAGTCACATCCAAAACGAGTTTACAATAAAAGAGAAAGAACACCTGAAGGCGTGACCAAGAAGCCAGGTGGCAGGTACGTGTGTGGCTGCTTGATGGAATTTTCCCGTTACAATGACCTAAAGCGGCATTGGGGAAATACAAGGCGACTTTGTCAATGGGCGAGGAGGAACAACAAACTACCAATACCACAACAGTATCCGTGCCCCCTGTGTACGCAGGAATTTGCTCGACAAGATGCCGTCACTCGACATCTCAAAACAGTACATAGTAACGAAATCACAATAATCATAATCCCATTAACGAATTCCATCAATTATCATTCAATTGCATTATAACGTAGTGTATGTTTAAACAGACAATTTCGAGATGTTGGGTCTTGTCCTGTAGCAGTTTAGCACATTTGGTAAACCCAACACCGTGTAATTACTAATCTTGTCACTTAACCTGGCGCAACGCCCAAGGATATCCGATGTTTCAGCCAATTCACAATTTCCTTTTTGGTATTTGTTGCTCTTTTGTCTCCAATTTAAGTGAATGACGCCGCATGTCCTCTCTCGTTTACTACATATCTTCACCGTGATTCAAAGTTATTAGCACAACAGCAAATTATAGTAGATATCACTGCTAATGGCCACGTCCCCTCACATAATATATACAAGTATATGTACTTGTTCCGGAAGATACGTGAATTACCTCTCTCTGGTGAGTCTTTTCTTCATCGTTCAACAATCTCCCCTGATAGTGATCTACGACTGCGCTGGAGTACTAATTGTGAACGGGCGAGAACATCAACTTAGAACACATGCTAGTGTATGCCTGTCCCAGGTGTCCCAATGCGAATAGATGCCGTCTCTTATCATGTGAGAGGGGCACACAAGGACATCAATTTTCAGCGAGGTGGGAAGAGGAGGCGGAAGAAATAACATGTTTTCAACAATCACCCGTTCTTGTATTTTGCAATGTTGTTCATGAGTTTCTTTCTTGCCTGATTATCGCTTATCTTTGGACTTCTGTTGAAATGGGGTTTCTACTCTTGTAAATCTATATTTATGTCATGCAATTGATAATAAATGAGTGGAAGAGGTAATAACCCAGAACAACATGTTGGTAGCTACAAACAAACATGGATGGTGTTCATTATTCACATGCATCATGTAATGATGTACTACTGCGAATCTGAAAGGATTTGTCAGTTATACTGTGACAAGTACCAGTTCTTTTTCATCTTCTTTTGTTGCTTGTTCTCAATTAGGAGGTCATTTACATATGCATAATGTTGAGGTTTGACTGGCTACTATGGTACTAGTTACTCACCACAACACGTTGATTCTTTCCTTCCACATAGATTCTTACAATGCATGTCGACGCTGCGGTTGGTTCAATAGTTTCCAAACCTAGATAATATTCCCATTGAATAACTGCAGTTTCACTCAATTAAATGAATGAGGCCATATTTAGATATTTGTTGTTGAAAACAAATACTAGTCGTGTTGTCGTAGTTTGTGTATGTCAGTATAATGTTGTTATGTTTCAAGTGATATGATGTAGAGCCACAAGCCTTCTTTGTTTCCTTTTCTTAGATGCAGTGTACATAGTTATCGAGTCCCATTTGAAGATATAAAGATATACAAGGGTGTTGAGAGTCGTTTATATAGTGAGCCATTGGGGGCTGCTGAAAATCATCCTCATTCCTCATTCTCTTTCTTTTGACACTTTAAAACCTCTTTTCACAAGCTTCATCTGTCTTCAAATAATAAATGAATCCACACCACTTTCCTGCATATACAAATATGCCCACCATGTTAGGAAGATACGTGAATTGCCTCTCTGGTAACTCTTTTTTCAAGCTTGAAAGTCGTGGAAACGCTAACCATGTATAAATCTTAGTGTCAGAGCCTATTTGACTGTAACCCCGTCTTTCTACTCTAAAAGTGACATTTGACTTACATGCTGTTATGATTGTTTTTGTGCAGGTTGGGGTCAGGTCCTCCCGTGTACTCGTCGTATGGATGTTGGACATCATTGGGAGGGTAAAAAGTCATGGATGAGGGAGCAAAGAGAGTCAGGCAGCAGCAGTGTATACACCCATCAGTAATGATAGCATTATCATTCTGAATGGACGGCCCCAAAGCATTTCTCAGAGGTATCCGCAAAGGGAGTTTTGCACGTAGTCCAACCGACTCATACTCTTCCCCCTCTTCATTATATTCTGCTACCGCCCCATTATACTCATCATACTCCCCTGCTTCTACATTATCACATTCCTCCTCGTCACGAGCGTCTTCATATTTACGCTCGCCACCACAGTCAGTATTCACACAACTACTGGATACTGACACCGGATATTATTCTGACACTGGAAGTCCTTCCAGCAATCTCATTGGACCATACTCTACCCATCGATTGATACGTTGCTACTGCACTTACAGACATTCTGATATAATTGTTATTATTGTAACATTAACTTTTGATTTCATTTCTTATGTTTTCATATCGTTAGTAGCATTAGATCTATATACCCATCCATATAGCATTATCATTCTGAATTTACAGTACCCACAGCATTTCTCTGATATCTCCGTACTCCATCAACTACAAAATGTGATTTAAGTTGGTATCTATCATACATGTAGCACTATGTAGTAGTCGTATCAATTACACATCCCCATCAATACATTACCACTAACCCTCTATTTCACGAGGATTGTCAAGCAATGTTTTTCTTATAAGTAGCACGTTTTAATCGACACATGGATTTTCATCCACGCTAACCCTCCGAGTGTCAGATGAGACTATTACTGGATCATGCTAAATACAACTCTTCTCTAAAGGCATTGGCTTGTAGATCATAAAGCTTTTCATTAAAACATCAAGATACAATTGCTACATTATGAAACAAAATCTATCCAAAACTAACGTTCATCAAGGTATATATCATTGGTCATCGTTCACCAAGCGCAGCTTGCAAAACCCAAACACCAATTCCAATACCTCTAACCACAAACGCACTTCCAACATCACCAACCGTTTTCCTAATCTCTCTCGCCATTCCTCCTTCAACATTCGTATGTGTATGCGCATGATTTTCATCACCTTCACCGTGATTATGAGAGGAACCACCTTTCAAAATTTCCTTCAACTCCGCAGTATGTGATTCCACTGCTAACCTTCTCGATCTACCAGTTAAAATCACTACTCCTTTTTCATTTCGATTTCTGCTCCTAGTTCTTCGAGTTCGAGATGAAGCTGTAGAAATATAAGGAGCTTGTAGAGCGATAGCTTCATCTAAAGCGGCATGCAGAGGTTTATCTGAAGAAACTTCTTTAAACACAACTCTCCCTTCAAGTTGACTAAGAAGTTCATTCGGTTGTGTTGAAAGTGGTTGTATGATAGGAAGAGTTGGAGGAGGGGTGGAGATTTTGGAGCTTGATGCGGAACTACTGTCTCGCATTAGATTTCCAGGACTAGGGTTCTCTTTGGTGATATCACTTTCAGGAAGGTTGGCAGCAGATGAATCAGATTGTTGGATGGCGGTAGGGGGAGAAATATGTGGTGATTGACTAGCGTATCTTGTCCAAATAAGATTATCTGCTGTTTCACTTTGCATCATCACTTCCGTTCCGGCGTGTCCATAAACCGTATCAGGGAAACCAGCGATATTCTGTTTTTTTTTTCCACGGGTTTAACAGAAAATCAGGACAAGGGTCGTATATAGGATAAAAGAAGGGAATGAAACTTACGGAAGCAACGGTAATAGCGTTTAACTCTTCATTCCTATCACCCACCGCTTTCGCTTCCCCAACTCCAGAACTCTCCGGTACCATAAGTGAATAATCCACAACCTTTTTAAACCTAACAATCGTAGCTCTCAACTTTTCATTCCTCCTACACAGCCCTACCACAAATTCCAAAGCCAATCGATCATCAGGACCTCCAAAAAACGGAACAAAAAGATGCATCGCTCCTTTCCTACCCAAACTCGTTGCCAAACCAAAACCATTAGCATTATTATTAAGGTCTCCTATATTTCGTGAAGGGGTATAAAGTGAACTTTGATCAATGAATAAACCAACGTCGACTTCGCTGTTCGCAAATAGCGATCGTAAGAAATGAGAATGTGTAACCGAAGCGTTTTGAGTGAGGTTCCAATTTGATGTCGATGGTGCACCACCAAAATGAGCATGATGAGTATGAGTATGATCGGGAATTGCTGGGGTTTGAGTTCCGGAAGCCGAAGTTCCTGCTCTCATAAATAGATTCTCGAAAGGGTTATATCCTTTATCTCCAACCGCTCTGGGAGTTTGAGGTTGACTTTGAACTTTGTGATCCCCTTCGTTATTACCTCCATGAGTGTGAACGACCCAGGGAACCAAAACCATTTCAGCTTCTCCTAAATCTAATTGTTTGTTTTCTTCATCACCAAACATCCTAACACTAGTTTTTTCCAAAACGCTTTGAGCCATTTCTTCTTCAGGTACCACCTCAACTTCCCCCCTAGTGTCAATACCCTGAAGAAGTGAAAACATTCGAAAGATGGAAAGAAGAGGGTCGGTGTGAAATATAGATGTAAGGTCTTGTGATTTCATGACTGCCGAAACACGGTCTGTAAGTTTGATGAGTCGTAACGCAGTGATTCTTAATGGATGTTCATATTCGTACGAGGACGACGATTCTGAAGAAATTGAACCAGTATTTGAAGAACGAGAAGCGCCTTTCGATACTTTCTTGCTCACTTGAATTTGACTATCCGTTTCCCTAATAGCAGCCTTTTCATCACTTCGTCTTTCCAACACCAATTCCTCTTCTTCCACATCTTCAATTTCACCTATACTCGCCGCAAAAGAAGGGCTAACCAATTGAGCCAAAGCCAAAGCCCCAGGAAGATGTTCCAATCTATCCAACACCAAAACAAACTTCGATCTAACAACTTCACCTTCCTTTCCTTCCATTCTCTTATTACCATTTTTATTATTGTTTACTTTCTTAGATTTACTTCGACGTTTTCCTGGTGCATTTGCATTCGCTTCATCATCAGCAACATTAGCGAAATTTGCTCCCGTTTTGGAAATTCGAGTACGATATCTTGGTGGGTATAGCCAGGTGACAAGCGGTGTTGTCATAAACGTCAGCACCAACGCCTCCAATACAAACATGGAGAAAACACGTGGTGTAAGGATGTTTGCTGATAACCCCACATTTAACACAATGAGCTCTACCAATCTAAAGGAAAGTCACAAGGGAACATCATCAGTTCAACTTGATTAAATTGAAGAATTGAACGTGGAATCCGTGAGGGAGATAACGGATAAAAAAGAGAAGAAAAGAAGCAGCAGAAGTATATAAGAGAGAAAAAGAAGACCCACCCTTTACAACTCATCAAAGAACCAATAGTCGAAGATTCTCTCCAATTGAAACCAGCTGCGTATTTTGCTGCGAGTGTACATCCTCCAAATTTACCGATAAATGCGAGGACCATGATAGCTATAGTATATCCCCATGTAATTCCTATTCCAGAAAAAAACGACGTCATATAGTCAGATGATCGATTGCTATGAACGACGTCCCGACTTCCGAGTGTCCCAGCAGCAAGACATACCATCATTCAATAATCCCAAATCAGTGGAAAGTCCCGATAGGGTAAAATACTAGACACCGACGAAACTTTGGTCAGAGCAATAAACAATAAAAAATGAATAACATTGACTAACCAAAGGTAAAAAGATAATTGCAACCATATCTTCGAGCTTTTCTGTCAAAGCAATCGCTAAACCTCCTTCTCTAGGGACTATCAGACCCGCCAAGAAGGCACCAAAAATAGCATGGACCCCAATCACATCTGTAAAGAAGGCAGAACCGAAGACAAGCATCATGGTTACCGTCATGAAGAATACCGTAGGCCCAGATTCAACTACCCGAAGTTATTAGTTAATATGAAGTTTATTATTAAAAACATGATGAAAAGGAGATGGGAAGGTGAAGGGCATAAAATATGCGAGGCAGAAATAGATAAACGAAACTCACTGGACCCAGTTTTCTTGGCTAACTGATAGAATACCATTTTGACGGGAATAAGAATAAATAATGTCCACCCGACACAGGTCAGCAGGATCCAAAGAGCCATCAGTCCAGATCCGGCATTAACTAACGCCACGCTAAGCGCCAATAATGTCCATCCAACTATATCCCAAATGTGTCAATCAACATTGATCAATAACTTCTTCAACCCCATGAAGAGAACTCAGTGAGGGAGTAACATACCAATATCATTACCAACACCAGCACTTAGAACAACAATACCGACAGTTGTATCCAATAACTTCAGCTCTGTGAGAATCCTACACAACACTGGGAATGCTGTAATGGAATATGCGACTCCGGTAAACAACATGAAATGTGTGAACTGCACATCAGATGGAATGAATCTGTTATAAAGTGGAACTGCCAGCGCTGCGCCAAATCCAAAAGGTACAACCATTCCGGCCAAAGCAACCATAGCTGATAAACGAGCGTTGCGTTTGATGACACCAGCATCAATTTCAAGTCCAACGAGGAAGAGGAATAGACATAGGCCTATGTTGGCTGTGAGTGACAGATAGGAGCGTGAATCTTGGGGGAAAATATGTTCTGTAAAGCCTGGGATTCGTCCTATTGCAAAGAGGATTAGAGTGTCGAATGTAAGAGTAGTGAAAGAGAGTACCAAATGCTGTAGGACCAAGAATTATACCTCCTAAGACTTCGGCGATGACTTTCGGTTGCCTTAGTTTTCTCAAAGCCAATGCCAACAAGCTCGCAGTGCACACAATAATACCTAAGATGGCAGATATCTGAGCAATACGTGTCTTGTTCCCAGTAAGCAGACGTACCAAGTTGAATAATCCATAATCGAATTGGGTCTTGGGTGTTGACTTCGGTTGGGTCTTTGCCACTTAACAAGCCACCCTGCATGACGTTCATGAGGACTGCTCGCACTTTTTTAAGAAGAGACTGACCTGCTCTGACGCTGCCCTCTTGAACAGGCTAATTACCTGCTTTGAAAACTCTGGCATGATAGCACAGAAAGAACCGATGTGCGGGGAAGTGTGGTATGTGATAGGAATCTATATATATAAAGCTAGCTTATTACGTAATGACAACCGTCTCCACAAAATTTGAGTTTGATTCAACTCTGAATATACTTGAAACGTGCCTTCAGTGAAACGCGGAAAAAATACTTTCAGTTGCAACACAATTCAATGTCTCATCATCACAAGAAATATTCATACAACCCATATCCCTCACAAGTCTACTACACTAATTAACAACAACAGTCTCCACCTTTTGCTGCTGTACCTCCGGTTGCTGAGACTGTTGTTGAGGCTGTCCACCACTCCTGGAGATGGCTGCACCCAAAGCCTGCGTCCTCAGAGCCAGACCTCTGGTCTTCTCAATGACAGATTGGTAAACGGCTGAGGTGGTCTATTAATTTCAATAATGTTCTAGAAAACCTGGGGTAAGAAAACATGGATATAATCTTTAATGGCGTAAAGAAGTACCTTTTCAAGATCAATTTTAGCATCGGCGCCCATCCTGGTCTCTCTGATCAGGTTAACGATCCATTTTTCGCCTTCATCCCTCGACAAATTCAATCGTTCGGATAAATCCCTATTTTAAAATATCAATTTCCATTCTCAAGAACTGGCTGAGGCGAATATAACTCACCCGATGTCGATTCTTTGGTGGATCCGGCAATATGCCTCACTGATGAGGTATCTGGCATTATCCATGAATTCTCCCAAGAAATCACCCAAGAAGAAATCAGCCTTGACAACTTCCTCGGCCTTTCTCAAAGCTCTCTGAGCACCTTCAAAATCAAACTCCACATACAGCTCTTTCAAAAACTCTGTTACGGGATCTTGGTACTGGTATTCCTCCATTTGTACCACCTTAACTACCTCTCTGATCGCATTTCTCACTCGGGGAGAAAGAGGGGTGCCCGTTGTAGAGCTTGCTTTTCTGGATAGAATTGCCGCAGCGACGACGTATCGGAGAACCCACGGACATGAAGTTTGAATGGTATTCAAATAGGTGGGCGATAAGAATGTTTCGAGTAAGAGAGTTCGGCCCTGGGCATGATTCCAGTAGATAAATAACGACCAGTGAACCAACCAACTTCTAGAGTGTAATTGAGCCAATGCCGGATCACCCTTTCCGCTGTCGGATTTGGCTTCTATAGCAGCAGGTCCAGTTGGTGAAGACCTCGAATCGATAAGTTCACGGAGAGTGTTCAGCTCTTCCAAAGCAGTATCCCATTTTCCTGTCAAGATATCGGAGGCCAATTTTCCCCAATGAGCAGATGTGACAAGATCTTGGTTCGTAGAAAGGACACGGAAATGGTACAGGTAATCCGCTGCACCACTGTAATTTCCGTACGAGTATTGGAATTGGCCAAAGTTGTAGAGTGCAGTGATTTGATCTAGGGTAAGCTAATCAATCGTTTTGTTGTGAGTTTTGTTATTTCTGTGATAAATTAAGAGAAAATGACATACACCGTAGTTATCCTTCAAATATTGGAGATTTTGGTTTTTGTCCTGTCTCAGGGCTTGTGCGGCATCTGGATTCTCAATCACGTCGAGTACTGCTTGCGCCTCCTGTTGAAGTTTTTCGTGTGTTGAAACAGCATTTTGTTTCTTTTGTTCGAATTCTGATTCCACATTTTCAGTACAACTTGAACATAGTACAATAAACCAACAGATTTCACACCTGCAGGGACATCTTTTCCAGGATAAACAGTCTCAAAAAGAGTTCTGGCATAATCGAACATGTTTGTTCCCTTTGCCAATTCATACTGGGCCAAAGTGACTTCTTCTGTTGGAAAGAGTTGTGTTTCTGCAAGATGGGTGAGAAGAGGAAACGAGAGATGTCTGTCGAGGAAGGGGATGATTGTTTTTGAGAGTTCGAATTCTGCCATCTTGACCTTGAAGAGACCTTGTAGATCGAAGCAGATCAAGCGTTCCCAAATTTTGGAATTACGTAACACTCCCGCCCGCATCAATATCGGCCCGCCGCCTCCCCCGAACAAGCGGTCATCTTGACCCTGCCGGATCTATGTAGCTACAGCCTGACTACAGCATTTCAGAGCTATTATATGGCGTATCAAACTGTTAGATATAGAAGATGCTCATTGGCCGATTTTTTACCGCTTGTTTTATCTAACATCATCGATATTTTTTTTCGCCACACTTAAGTTACCATAAGGGAAGAAATAATAATATGATGTCCCACCGTACTTGCCGGAGTGCGGATAGATCAGGGAAATGCTGTGGTTGCCGTTCATTCAAAATGGTTATGATATATTAATGGGTATACATTACTTCTAAATGAATACATGTGGGAGTACTATGCTATATACAAAGATACAATATTATAATGCGAATAAGAAGAAAAAAAGGACTATGCTACAGATTATAGAGTCATAATGCGAGTGAAAGCAAAAATTAAAGTCACAATAATAGTAATAATATCACAATCCTTCCCAGAGTCCCAGATGATCACCTACGGCGTTTCTTGCTCTTTTTTGCGTCTGGAGGAAGATGTTGCGTCTGTAAGTGCCGTAGCAACGTATCTTTCCTAGAAAAGGTTTCCCCACATTGTTCGCAAATCATGCGTCCAGGCTCCTTTTGAAACCCACGTTCCCTCGCCCACGGACATGACTTTTTACTATCCCAATGGCGTCCAACATCAGTGCGACGAGTAAAGCGTGCCCCGCAAGGACAACAATAATAGCCGCCATCTTCTACAATGTGGGTGTCCCAATCTCCTCGACGCGGACGACCAGGACCTCTCCCGAAACCAGAACCACCGGAGGTTGAAGTTGAAGTTGAAGTCATACTTACAGACGATTGCGAGAATCGATGAGTAGAGTATGGTCCAATGAGATTGCTGGAAGGACTTCCAGTGTCAGAATAATATCCGGTGTCAGTATCCAGTAGTTGTGTGAATACTGACTGTGGTGGCGAGCGTAAATATGAAGACGCTCGTGACGAGGAGGAATGTGATAATGTAGAAGCAGGGGAGTATGATGAGTATAATGGGGCGGTAGCAGAATATAATGAAGATGAGGGGGAAGAGTACGAGTCGGTTGGACTACGCGCAAAATTCCCTTTGTGCTGTGTTAAATAACATTAATTAGTTATGACATCACAGATCAAATGCCTGCTACCTACTGTGACATAGGAATCTCTCCATTAATTCCAAATGGATCGTGGCTCGCACCTGACCTTGACCTATACAGAAATAATCATAACAGCGTGTAAGTCAAATATCTCTTTTCGAACGTATGAAATCATGATAATGATTTGATTTACCCATCTTCCTCCTTGCTCCCCGCTACCTCCATTGGCGACCGCCCGGACGACTGGCTCCATGAGTCGACTTTCGGAAATGAAGTCAATAACCAACTGAAGTTTAATATAACTTCCTTTTCTTTGACTTTAATTAACTTACAGATATTGATCCTTCCCCCTCCTCCGGGAAGGTGCTCAAGATATGAGGCCGTTCATATCTGTGTGACGACGGCCAACGTCTTATGCCGTCGGATTCATCTCCATGATCATTTGTCCAGTGATCCTGCTCATTTCCCTGCATTTATTTCACTCAACGCTATGTGCTTTGAGTTGGAAGAGGATGTTTTCCTCGAGGGAAATTCGAAGAGATTGAGGAGAGAGGAATGGAGAACATTTGAACCAAAGACACAGGCTTTTTAGATGATTTAGAGAGCTGTATTAGAATCTGCTGTCTCTGTGGACGTCGTATCTAACTTCGAGTAAAAGTCCTTGCTCCTCCATGATGAGCTAGTTCAACTTCCAAGGAGTTCCGGATATAAAAAAAAATATACTCCTGTATGAATAGAAATCGTCATAACATAAGCTCGTTGAATCTTGCTTTCAACATCATTTGGGCTATGGGCATGCAAGTTTGAATTAATATGAGGCAAATCATATCGTTAGTATATTTGGTTTGTTTGTTTTTTTGACCGAGGGGTGGCGTGAAAATCACAGCCAAATCACTAAGAGGTGTATAGTATATTGATATTGGCGCTTGAACATTGATTATACACAAATATTAATCGTCGGTTGTTAGGGACGTTTGACATTGCATCTTAAAATCGGTTGAAGATGCCGTGTTATACTATGTTTGGGCGTCAGTTGTGGGTGTATGTTTGCATAGTCTCCGCCACACTGTTTATGTATCGTTTATGTTGCCAGTGTGGTAGACTCGATATTCATCTTTTATTTGTGTAGTAGTACTGATACTACATAATGGACGACTTTGCGCGGTTTCGATTGGACGCCCAATAACAACTGAAGCGCCTCACACAATAAACCTCTCCGATAATTCCACATATGGAAGTTTTCATATTTGAGCCATTTTCGAGACAGTTTAAGCATGCCAAAACTATAACTAGCAACTCCTTCCAGCCTCTTGATTGTCATATCATGGGGTATAATCTTCAGTATGTTTGAAGATCAATCCGGTTATGCTCATGCCGAGTCGGCGGTCAGTGGCTTTATTCAGATATCATGACCTTCCTAAAACGGATATCAGTCAAAAACGTAAACATTTTGAACTTTAACTCCTGACTCATACTACATCCTTAAGCGCGACTTTCAGCGATTTCCCCCCCAACCCACCACACATCCTCTTCTGTTATCTTCTGTTATCTTCTGTCATGGTGTCCTACTGATATCTAATAACCATTGGCGCCAGCACAGGTCCATATCGTTCATTAAACCCGATTCCTCCATTTGCTACAACTTACGCCTTCCTTGTTGCTTTCGAAGCTCACCTTTCTCATACTTGCCGAACGCGTGTACTCTACAGGACGGACCGCCCAACATTCTAGACAAGATCCAGAAATCGATGGAGAAGCAAAAAAAGATTTTGTAGTGCTCTTTCTTGTAAATCCTACCACGAATCACCTCGGCAAATAAAAAGACAGCCTGACTGAGGTGACGTCGTTCATTGATAATAAACTGAATGTCTTGGATAATTGATAATCAAATACATATAGACAAATGAGGACTCATCATGATATTCGTGTTTACCCTAGCCCATACCCCAACCATCAACCTTAACGAGTCCAAATGCCGTTGTGTCCCATGTCATACGCAATGTTGTTTTTACAACAAAAACTGTTTTTAACCAGCTATCCAGCTCTGACTCAACCCTACTGTCCCTTTCCTAAATTTATCATACTAACTTTGCTTGTTGTTATGGACCAAGTTTTCTCCTCTTCTTTTCTACTTCCTTTTGGTGAGGAGAGTGACCATGACGATGAAGATGACGGTAACTCGGGGAAAGGTTTTTCGTCATTTTAACCGATATCCATGTTTAATTGAATTGAATTGAATTATTTCTATCTCGCAATAGCACATGTATATGAATCAATATACCACAGCTTTATTCAATCTCTATAATTACATTCTGTGTGGAGAAATTACCAACACATTGGTAGGGTCTAAAATCCGGGGACTCCGACTCCGAGCTACCGACCCAGGGACGATATGTTGATGGTGAGAACTCGATATTTGGGTCATATAACCACTTACCTCTTTCGACATTAAGCATTATTTATACGTACTAGTAAGGCCCTTCGTTCATGTATGAGAGTGGGAGAAAGAACTTGTAATTTACTGGAAAAGCTTTTTATTGAAGAATGCGATATTATCCTTCCGTCACTGAATTGCTGCTGAATTGGAAGATTCCCTTTTTTATGTAGATCACAACTAATAATACACACATAGCCACAGAATCGGGAACAAATCTAGATCGCTATTTAGAAGGATAAAGTACGTACCCGGCCAATTGTGAATACCAACAAATGTTTTCCTAGGTGCAGGTGACCCTTCTGAAACGATTATTATGCTATAGCCTCCCGGAGACTCTTTAAGTTCTACTCCGAGAAGATGGATAGTAGTATGTATAACAATGAGGTTTTCATTGGAACGGACAGAATCAGTTTCTTCGACTCATCAAATGAGTTACTTTGACACATTGGGGCGTAAAAAGGGTATACATTCCAATCTTGGAAAAAAAATGCATCCTAGTTCTCTGACTCCTCTCCTTTCTGATAACTTGTTCATGGTCTATGAAGCACAGACGCCTACCGCCCAAGATCGAAGGCTTATTATTCATCAATGACAACGTTGGATTGGCAGCGCTCAGTGTCTACCGGACGAACCATCAGCTTATATGGAGACGAATGAGCAACGATAATGATACTATACCTAGTACAACCTTCACAAAGGTCAAATCATCAGTCCAACTTGAGCTTGAACGGACTTTGAGAATATTTATCTTTAGTTTGAAGTCTGATCACAACTACTTTCTTACTTTTGCTTCTACTGCCCCGGATACTCTCCTTTCCGACACTTTCCCGAGTGAGTGAGTACGCTGTGCAATTTACTTACGAATTACATCACTTATGATGAAATCTTATGACGGTGTGAAAACTAGTTCGTTCAAGTAATAACTACTTAACCACGTATATGTGAGAAACAACAGCTCGTATGTCATTTGGAAGGCTTCGTACTCACATTACAATTCCTTTGAGGCGATGTTTTATGAGCCTTTGAATATAGCATGACGGTCTCACAAGGGATGTTTATTTTAGGGATGCGAGAAGATTGGAATAGTCCAGAAATAGTTCATCCGAGCTCCGCGAGATAAACTTAGTTACCAGTCCAGTCTGATAATTTCAAACGCACATTCAAAAGATTAATGGTCACTGGTATTTCAACATTCCACTGGTTTGCTTGAGACTTTCTTTTCGAGTAACTTCCGCAATTCCGGGACTATATGTCAGCAACTACAGTATTGTGAGATGCTTGTCTTCATAATTCGCCGCTTACCCGCCTGTATTGTAAGATCCCTCACTATACCGAGTATACGCCACACAAGGCAGACATTAATCTAAGTATGTATGCCGGTGACGCGCGCACTGCCACACTATTGGTCGCCGGCCCATTGATCCGACACTGGCCACGTGAGTCTCACCTGCCCGAAACCCGTAGTAGACGCCCACTACACCATGATGTAGACTGAGTATAAAAGCATCTCTATGTGCTTTATTCTGAACTATACACTCCACTGCTTGGCTACACAATAACTTTTAATCATAAACCCTCGTCGCCAGTGACCACGACCTATGGGCCGAATGAGCCTGAGCAGGTGCGAAATGGCAAAGCATATAGGACCGAGCAACATGGAATCTGGGGTATTTCGTATATGGATGAAGGTTATTATCGAAAAAATCTGGAATTTCATGATGATTTAAGAAAATTGTTGCCTTCGTTACATCAACTCATTATCGACATATATTAGGCATCCCCTTTATTTATTGTCTATTGTTTATCTCGATTTTGGGGGGGATGCGAACCGGCTATTTCTCACCACTTCTCTGGGCAGCTACTAAGAGTGGTAGGTCTCTCTAAATTGTTATTTAGCGAACGAACTAATGATGTACAGAATACAATATCAGATTGAAGTTCATCCAAAAGATAATACTTACACGCAAACCATATTTTATTTTCGGCGGTTTCGAGGCTCACAGCCATTTCCCTTGTAGGGGGTGTTTACTGGCACTGGTACGTCAGTTATATATAGAAGATTCTCCCATTGATGAAATCGTGTGTATGTTTTCAGTGAAGATTTAGCCTCCAGAATGCGTCACAAAGTTCTAAGTAACTTTGACCTTCGAATTATGAAAGGTCAGTAACCACGTTTTATCTGATCATGCTACTAAACACTAATCCGCAAGCAGCAAAGCTTAATCAAGACTTGGTCGCTGTCGGTGGTAAGTAGTGTAGTGTCCATCATGATGCAGTCGTATCTCTGACCACACAAATAGATCCAGCAAATAAAATAGATGTGGATGCAAAGCAAGCTTGGACCTCCTTGTCTAAGATAATTGAATTCATGACTTATTTTATTACTGCATTGAGCCAGATGACCCTCATCTATAATCTATCAAGAGAATCAAGCGGCCTCACCCTCATTTCTCTTTGCCCCATACAGCCACTTATATATATATATAACAACGGGTAGGAATCTATGGGATAAAGGTGCGTGATCTTTGAATACCCCAATGTACTTAGTGACTGATAACATGACCTTATATTATTTGTTCTTATAGTGTCTCTTATGACACAGGACAATAAGAACTACTTACGCATGGAGGCACTGAAATGCCTGACATCAGAGGTATATCGGCAGAATGTAGCGGATAACAACCTCAAAAAATACATCATTTCCGGTATGTTGACGTGTCATCCATCATAAACCATTCTTCATAGTAACATACGACTAGAATACCAAAGGTTAAAATCTGTAGGAGGCAGTGAGTCGAGCGAAGATCCGTGGGCTTTGTTCAGATGATTTCGGTCTTCAATCCCTAGGATAACATGGTTCATTTTCGAGTAACTGAGTGAAAACGGATGATGGGGGTGAGAATAAACAAGATGAAACACACGAAGACAGCGTATGAGGTGAATCATGAGGCCGGCAAATATGTGAAAAATGACGAAGTTGATGAGAATGCTGAAAGGCAAGGGGGATATAATGAATCTGTATTGCGTATGAAACAACTGTCCAAGGGTTGCGTTATATGCCATTAATTAGATCTAATAGAAAGTTGTTAATATAGCTATTATTATTGTGCTACAATATATGGTTCTGATGTTCTTTCTCGTCCATTGACCAAGCTACCTTGCATATGGGAAGGGAAACGAAATGGTTTGTAAAGTATAAACGTATTGATTGAAGCCATCTTAAGAAATCAATATGCAAGAGGTGAAGAACAGTGTCAAGAAGAGGGCTTCCGAGGTGAAGAGAAGTGAGACAAACGAAGCTAGAGCGATGAGAGCCGTAATTCTTCCTGTTCTTCTCCCCGTCCGTGACCCTCAGCTCATATTCCTTCAGCAATTTTTCAAGTTCCCTTCCGCCTTTAGGTTTCTTTTACTTCTTTTCCGATTCCAGTTTTTTTTCATATTCCTAGTTCTCTGACAAGTTCCTCTGCATCTTCCTATTCCTTAGCATATATCCGAGCTATCTATGTTTGGGGTGCTTTCATTTTGATTTCCATATACTCTAATAAGATCAAGATCCTTTGATTTCTTTGATGGCTAATTCCTTCAATTCCTGATGAAGTGGGTCCTGTGAGGAAATCCAACAGACTCAATATGGTGACATGAATGGAGACAACGGGGTCAAACCATTGGAGTACATGTTTAGGTCATTGAAGTGGGAAATTCTATCAAGCAACCACATATGTACTTTCCACTTGGCTGCCTTCAGTTCTGTCTCTTTTATTATAAGCTCATTTTGGGCGTGACTGAAGTGGTAATGAGCATAGTGTGGTGGATGTGTGTGGCTTTTGCTGATTGAATACTCACTGCATATACGGAGTGTGCTCCTGATATGGGATCGACAGGAAATCCATCCACTCATCTTCCGTTATTCCCTGGTGCTGTGAGTGCTGTAAACAAATCCAAAATTTGTTTAGCGGATTTACCTCTTGGACATGATGGACGTTACCGATGATCCTGAAGACAAAGGTGGTGTATGAGCAAAGAAGCCAGGGTTGTCGAAGACCATGCCGGGACCTTGCGTCGATGTATTGAGCAGATGTTCATTAGTGGCGTGAGTGTAAATATGATCTTCTATATTAAAGTTTTGCGAATTGAAGGAGTGAAAGTCTGCATGATCGTGCATTTGGAATAAGGATACTCGACAGTGAGGTGGGGAAACGAGTGGAACTAGGTGTAGAAGTGACACATCCGTCGGTTTTTATGGGATGCGCGAATAGCGATATGAGTGTAGAAAGAATGCCTCAATAAGTTGAACTGTGAACTGGTTCACTCCGCCAGAGCCTGAATAATGTATATTAAATGTATGGTAAATGTATCCATCTTTTTGAAAGTCTGTAAACGTTCCAATAAGTCTCTGTCAACTATAACTGTGTCATATATACGAGTTTTAATGGCTTTGTTGACTTTCTGTGTGCACGATGTACTAGAGGAAACATATGTGTGGTTGCTGCTACTTTTGGCCGAGTGTTCTATTCTTGTACTAATCTCGTGATCTGAAATAAGGGTGGATTATTGGCGCTTATAGATCCTTGTGCATGGATATCGTTCAAATGACCGCCTTTGAGAACGGATTTGGCTGGGAGTTCTCTGGAAATACTATGGCATAAATTTCCGAGAATTATATTAAATTTAAAGCCAATACTGAATACCATAGAGAGAGTTTTGACGACG
The DNA here is from genome assembly GCA_034638255.1 of Coprinus comatus. NCBI lineage: Eukaryota > Fungi > Basidiomycota > Agaricomycetes > Agaricales > Agaricaceae > Coprinus > Coprinus comatus. The sequence continues at coordinate 107,421 of JAWPGT010000032.1, forward strand.
CAGAGAAATAAGAGATGAGAAAAACTACTATAAAAGGGAATAAATTCGAAATGAATCGCCGACCCGTGGGAGTGACAATGGATTTGATGCGGTCCAGAAGGTGATCGGGTCTATACAGTCCACAGCAATCTGTCGTTCTTGCACGCCGCTAAGACGTGGTGTGTTAATCACATATAAATCGTCCAATGAAAATGTTCGAGGGTTCAACTGAGTAATATGATTATATACTGAAAGGTAGATGTTTTCGAATCATACGAGCGATATGGTCATGATTTCGGAATATCTAATGGACAGGATTAATCTTGACTGAAATGCATTATAAGAGCTTTCTGTAGTGTATGCCTCCAAACGATGCTAACTCTATCCTCTTATACAACTCGACATTCAAACCCAGGTATGCACTTGATTAATTAGATTCTGATCTGGTGCAATCAATCCGATGTAGGCGGTATACATAAGTGCCTGCTTATATGATTCCGAGGACGAAATTATGGAATGACTTGTAGAAGAATGCTAGAATTATAGAACTTTCTGATGTATTTAGAGGCTGTGGCAGTAGTCCATCGCAGAGTTTGGATCAACAGAATACATACCACCAGCAAGGTTCGAATTTGCGTACAGCATCATTGATGCGCGTGACTTGATGTTCACACGCCTACTAACAGGATACATCATAGACTCCACTAGATTGCCTTGTTATGTACCATGCCCTCCATACGCATCCGAAACTCATCCTACGCCAGTCTTAACGACAATCCTTCCAATACACCACCATCGGATCGTTCTATCTTTCACTTTAGTCCTACGTCCCCTATAATACGGACGGCCGGGATACTGGCACAATGAGTGACGCTTTATGAATACAATCTTACAGTGGACTAAGATAAAGACCATGCTCTGAAAATGGCTATGGATGAGTTGGAAAGGACAGTGGAAATAAGTTGCTGGGAGCGTTAAAGACTATTAGTGTGTTCACTTTGAAAGATCAAGTTCTTTGCCCGATGAGAATGGATCACTCTTAAAACTAACTAGCTTCGGATGAGCGGAAATTCCAGGTCTACTGGCAGTATATCCTGGTGTCATCTCCGTGGTTATAAAGAAAAGTTCGGACATTCCTGATAGACGCTCATGTGAGAAATTGACATAGACGCCGCATCGAAGTCGGAACTGTCGTACACAACTGAACGCCAATGACGCTATCTTCGCTTGCTTTCATGCATATCTTTGTTTTACAAGGAGGCTATGCCTCATACTCCTGCATTCCCCTAGACTATATCAACTGTCCATGATTTCTTCGGACATATCTTACTCTTAGGCGCGACGAATTGGAGCACCCTCTTCGGTTTCGAACTCTACGGACGGATGATGTGAGAGAACACTGACATCCCTCTTATTTCCCCTTCAAAAGATGCTGTGCGTTGGTTTCAGTAACTATGATTTGGAATGACAAAGAACGACCAACATTGTGAGTTCGTATTGTGCCCTGTAGTAGTATGTTGGCGCCCGAGAGACTGATACTGTGTCATTGATCTTCAGACGAAATTATCTTTCTTTTTTCTGTCCCTCTCAATGTTCATTTTTGACTTGGTAAGTCCAAAAAAAATTTCTCTGAGAAGTATCAATATTCGTTGATATTTTACAAATTGCTCATATTCAGCCAAGAGTCTGTATTATCAACAAAATTCAGAACAATGATCACTGACCAAAATCAAGCGCCTCTTAAGTTGCGAGAATAAAGCACAAGCGCTAAATAGTGCACTGCTTGATCCTCTCCACACGGAATTGAGAAATTTTCGATATACCGACGTAGAGGGATCTTGTCAACAAGTTCTAGGGAATGCAGGGGCTATAGACATTCGGTTGGACCAAGTTTGCCGGCGACCGTGTAAGTGCTATTTGGGGTGTTGTTCAAGAAGTTTAAATACCTGCTAAAGGTTGTGTTCTAGTAACAATCTCTCTCTCATTCCTCCCAATCAACGTCGCTGAACGTTTACATTTATCCAATACTACCTCGCCTTGCCGTATAATGACCTTCGAAAGGTTAGTTGGAATGAACGTTGAATCTCGTTTATGAGGTAATACTAACTCAACAAAAAACAGAACAAAATCTAGTAATGACCTTGTACAAGAGTACGCAGCTATCATTGCTCGTAGCCTTATGATTATAGAGGAGAAGAGCGGTTGGCCTACTGTCTTGACTATCAGGTCGATTATAAATGAACCTGATGTGCATATTCGAAACGAACAATGGAAGTCTTGTACAAATGGCATGAAAAAAGCCTGTGGTGAAGCGGAAGAGGTATTGAACCATTTTAGAGCTTGTCGACGGGTTATTAATGCTGTAAGTCATTGTTCTTTACAATTCGTACTTGGACTGAAGGATTTCGATGTGACAGATTATGGGGACAGAAGAAAAACATAGTCTACTAGAGAAATTTAAAATCGGTCGAGGTATAATCTTCGCTTGCTTTCCAATACACTGGACTATCCGCTTACCGAATTATTTCAGGCCCCAAGACTTCTGATTTCAATCGACGCCTAGAAGATATAAATATACAGAAAGATCTTAATTACTTGACAAAGTGGTGGAAAAACTTGGGTTTCAAATTCGAACACCTTCAAGAATCAATTGTTGGTCTTACGTCTGAGGAAACCCTCCGTGTACAGACTACTTTGGCAGATTTGGAAAATCTGGATTCCCTATATGTGAACTATTATAAGAACGTAAGCCAGCTCTCCTCTAACACCAGAACTTGAACAATAATATCTGTTTCCTTTAGGTTATGAGAATGCAGGACATTCTTGAATCTAAATTCCCAGGTGTGGCACAAGGGGCTACCGCAGACAAGGATGGATACATGAAAGCTGATGAATGGGTTATTTTGGATTGAATTGTAATTTTCGTATTTACGGATTCTAATAAGACTTCATATTCTATAAGATAATCGATTATGTGTAGAGTTTGTGAGCAGTTGCGGATCGAATGGAAGAATCTTTTAAAATGGCATATAATGTCTCTCACTATCGGAATGCTAGACATACTGTACATACAACAAATGCAGATGCACCTACACCTGTCGCACAAACGATGGTATTAATTTACAAATAATAGGAAGAAAACCAAAATCAACACAGAAATATCCTTCATACATAATATACCATTCCAAGATCTAGAAACAAAAATGAGGTTTGCGTTCTGAGCAACGATGGGAGATATAGGTATCGCGACAAAGAAAGGTGGAAATCCAAGAGCGCAAAACGAGATCAGAGTTTTTCTTGTGTATCCGGGGCATCCATGGCCTCCAGGTGCGGCGTCTGAGCAATTTCTTGTATTTTCATGCTTGTCTGGAACCCTCGTTTATTTGAGGGGGAATATTAATTTCTTCAAGAGCACGTCGCAACCTCTCTCTAACTTCTTCTACTCTTTTCGCTTTCTCACCCCCACGCCAGATTAAGATCGCAGCTGCTATACCACATAAGAAGCTCAGGGGTATCAGTGTTGCTGTGGACCACGCTGGTCGTTGAAATCTGTTGAACCTTTTGTTAGCTTATAAGTATTGTATATTTATTGACGGACCTGTTCAATCCCCACATGGTTCCACATAGTATAATCTATTGATTGAGGTTCAGGGATGATTATTTTAGAAGAGGGTTTGTGTATTACATACCTGGAAGATTGAATTTCCATCATTGAAGAAACATATAAGGAGTGCAGTGCTATACGGAACATAAATCTTCGTGGCGTAATGTAGACATCATAGAAGTCATACTTGATTGGAAATGCCTAGAAATATAGATTTAAAGGGACGCATTCGAAGCCATAAAACTAATACTCACTCTGTGGGTCTCGCTACCATGGGCTCGATACCATGTCTGGTAATATTGGAACTTCATTTGTTCTAAAACACTTGATTAGTCAACAACACAAAAGTAAGTCATTACATACTCACGTCTGTGCAAATCCTTTTGTTCCTCGTCAGTAAGAACGCGGACAAAATCCTGAACATATGCAGGATCAGGTAAATCGTCAGGATCAAAGAGTTGCGGAATTCCGGCTTTCGCTCTCAGAATAGCAGTTTTACGCTTGTAATGCCATATTTTGTATATTCCTATGAAATAACATATCACAGTTATGAAACGATAGGAAAGAGTTTGACATACGATAAGTATCAACAACACGAGTTGGGATGAGTCCAACACTGGTGGCCGTAAAAAGACCATTGACAACCTGTGAAGAGACTTCAACCCAAAAGCCTTGGGTATTATCATTATGAAAGTTGATAAATTTTGCGAGGAAGAAAACGATGGCGGCCCCCCAGAATACTTGATGCATTTGAGCATGACAATAATACTACACAATACAAACTGGGCTTACCAACAAGGAAGCCATAGATTCCTGTGATGATCTATAAACTGATCATCTAACAAGCTGAAGGGCAACTAGAAATGTACTCACACCCATTGCTAGAAAAGTACGTTCAGATGAGTATCTGTCAAATCAATGTGATGACAAAAACTGACGGGTTTTCAGGAATGCCCAGATACCCAGCAATGTTCTACGTATAGGTGAAGGTCGTCGTATAACATCGTCAACATGCCTGTCTAAAGCATCTTCAAACATTGAACCAGTTTCATCCTGCGGTTGTCGATTGACAGGAAGAGAAATGGCCGGTCTACGAGAATAAAAAGGCGTGGGGGGACTACGAGATATTTTTAGACCATAGGTTACAGGAGATCTAGAGAAGATAATACATCACGATGGAGTTGGCGGCATTCGTCAGAGTGGAGAATACACCGACCTGAGGATCTACATATCTTTATCAATGAAAATGAGGCAGGTAAACCCCAATAACCATACCAATAGCGTCCAGGTGTTCAACAATACCGTCGTGGTGATGGCCGCCCCATTCTTGGTCCAGAACATTCACATCATCATTACAGTTCGTGCCGATGAGTTCAGTTTGCGACCCAAGCCGACGCAGACTAGCTGCTTCAGACATCATAGGGTTCCTGTTCCCATGTGTTGCTTGGCTGAAGCTCGCATGTTTCGGCAGGCGCATCACATGTGAGTGTACTCTGCTCGCGACAGTTTGTGCGCGTGGTCTGAGAGGTGCTGGTACCGGTGGACCATTTGTATCCAATATTTCTCCACTTTTCAACGTTGGAAGAGAGGGCCTTGTTCTAGGGGTTGTTGGAGTCGTAGAGTTGAATAGGTTGAAGATAGAACGATCCGATGGTGGTGTATTGGAAGGATTGTCGTTAAGACTGGCGTAGGATGAGTTTCGGATGTGTATGGAGGGCATGGTACATAACAAGGCAATCTAGTGGAGTCTATGATGTATCCTGTTAGTAGGCGTGTGAACATCAAGTCACGCGCATCAATGATGCTGTACGCAAATTCGAACCTTGCTGGTGGTATGTATTCTGTTGATCCAAACTCTGCGATGGACTACTGCCACAGCCTCTAAATACATCAGAAAGTTCTATAATTCTAGCATTCTTCTACAAGTCATTCCATAATTTCGTCCTCGGAATCATATAAGCAGGCACTTATGTATACCGCCTACATCGGATTGATTGCACCAGATCAGAATCTAATTAATCAAGTGCATACCTGGGTTTGAATGTCGAGTTGTATAAGAGGATAGAGTTAGCATCGTTTGGAGGCATACACTACAGAAAGCTCTTATAATGCATTTCAGTCAAGATTAATCCTGTCCATTAGATATTCCGAAATCATGACCATATCGCTCGTATGATTCGAAAACATCTACCTTTCAGTATATAATCATATTACTCAGTTGAACCCTCGAACATTTTCATTGGACGATTTATATGTGATTAACACACCACGTCTTAGCGGCGTGCAAGAACGACAGATTGCTGTGGACTGTATAGACCCGATCACCTTCTGGACCGCATCAAATCCATTGTCACTCCCACGGGTCGGCGATTCATTTCGAATTTATTCCCTTTTATAGTAGTTTTTCTCATCTCTTATTTCTCTGCGTCGTCAAAACTCTCTCTATGGTATTCAGTATTGGCTTTAAATTTAATATAATTCTCGGAAATTTATGCCATAGTATTTCCAGAGAACTCCCAGCCAAATCCGTTCTCAAAGGCGGTCATTTGAACGATATCCATGCACAAGGATCTATAAGCGCCAATAATCCACCCTTATTTCAGATCACGAGATTAGTACAAGAATAGAACACTCGGCCAAAAGTAGCAGCAACCACACATATGTTTCCTCTAGTACATCGTGCACACAGAAAGTCAACAAAGCCATTAAAACTCGTATATATGACACAATTATAGTTGACAGAGACTTATTGGAACGTTTAGAGACTTTCAAAAAGATGGATACATTTATCATACATTTAATATACATTATTCAGGCTCTGGCGGAGTGAACCAGTTCACAGTTCAACTTATTGAGGCATTCTTTCTACACTCATATCGCTATTCGCGCATCCCATAAAAACCGACGGATGTGTCACTTCTACACCTAGTTCCACTCGTTTCCCCACCTCACTGTCGAGTATCCTTATTCCAAATGCACGATCATGCAGACTTTCACTCCTTCAATTCGCAAAACTTTAATATAGAAGATCATATTTACACTCACGCCACTAATGAACATCTGCTCAATACATCGACGCAAGGTCCCGGCGTGGTCTTCGACAACCCTGGCTTCTTTGCTCATACACCATCTTTGTCTTCAGGATCATCGGTAACGTCCATCATGTCCAAGAGGTAAATCCGCTAAACAAATTTTGGATTTGTTTACAGCACTCGCAGTACCTGGGAATGACCGAAGATGAGTGGATGGATTTCCTGTCGATCCCATATCAGGAGCACACTCCGTATATGCAGTGAGTATTCAACAAAATTCAATAGATTACCATGCTTACTAAGCTTTGATATGATAGATCATTCTCATCGAGTACGAGTAATGCATGGAATACTCATGTTGATCTGTCACCGTCATCAAGAACGGTTTGTACCAGTTCAACACCAAACGTTGGTCTGACACTAATATGTGTAGTTTGATTTTTCTCAGCCTACTGAAAATGAGGCCCGCACCAACATGCCAATTGACATGACACTGCCCCGCCGTTTCGATTCACCCCATGTACCTCACCTTCAAGGACCATCATCAAGAAATAATTCAAATGAACGAAAGGGTAGACCTCGTCGAAACTTGTCGGTACGCTGTCTGTCGTCAACCGCATTTCCATCATAGGCTCATTTACAACTACAGTCACACCCAAAACGAGTTTACAATAAAAGAGAAAGAACACCTGAAGGCGTGACCAAGAATCCAGGTGGCAGGTACGTGTGTGGCTGCTTGATGGAATTTTCCCGTTACAATGACCTAAAGCGGCATTGGGGAAATACAAGGCGACTTTGTCAATGGGCGAGGAGGAACAACAAACTACCAATACCACAACAGTATCCGTGCCCCCTGTGTACGCAGGAATTTGCTCGACAAGATGCCGTCACTCGACATCTCAAAACAGTACATAGTAACGAATCACAATAATCATAATCCCATTAACGAATTCCATCAATTATCATTCAATTGCATTATTATATACTGTACGTTATTGGAGATGTTAGCCTCTAGTTTACATTCTGTAACTTCGACCTCGCTGTCTAATTCTCAAAATATTGGATTTACCATTGGAGACCTAGCCCACACGAAACACAAGGAGATATCCAAGGCTTCAGCACATTTCAATATAATCAATCTAATTATCCAAATACAAAATATACTATCTGACGTTTCCCTCGAATGCTCAGACCTCCCAAAAGCCGCTTCCCGAGTCATACACAGCCTCGCACAACCATCTGTGATTTGATTATTATAATGACCATGGCTGGAATCAGTGAGAAATGTGGCAACGGACCTATGAGAACAAGGTCTATCGTGTGTTTCAACTTTCAACTCTCGAGCCCTGTGTTGTTGTTGTTGCGTGCTCTTGTTTATTAGTAGTTTGCGCTTGCAAAGTGGTGTGATGGCAATTGATGAATTGTTACTTGGAACAAGAAACAAGAAACCTTTGCAAAAAACGAGTATCAACTTCGGCTTAATACTTATTTATATGATAAATTTTGAAACCTGTCTCACCATGGATCAACCAACCATCTCACAACATCACTTTCGAGAATATCACAACTCAACAACGATGTTCCCGCCTCAAACAGGTCTTGTGAGAGGGTAAGACTTGGCATTCTTAATTAATGATCCTTGTCCACTAAATTAGGAATTTCTGCAGTGGCCGTAGCTATAGGGCTCCGTTTGCTCCCAGGAAGGGCCCGCTTGTCAACGAACTCTCAAAAGCCACACTTGGATTGATTTTTATCTATGTCACTGCGCTTGAAGGGCCGTTTGATTAGCCAGACCCTACCAGGATAGGAACGTGTAAACTTGTCTGCAGATGTTGGAACGAGGTTTACAATAACTGTTCTGCTCTCAAATCTCGCATCTTTGTATTATCAGATGAGATGCTTACCTTACCCATCGATAAACTTCGGCACACGCTGAAGAAGTCGGGATCGAGAACCCCATTGGAACTTTATGTGGCCATGCTGGACTGCTCCACTTTCGAAAAGGTTGAAAACTACCGTTACAACGTAGGGAACAATCTTCGAGCAGTTGTACCACGTTTAGATTACCTATATATCTTCATCGTTGGCTTCTGGCACAAGTGGTTCTTGAAATTCTTCTCGCTATCGGAGGCCACTCAGCTCAAAGAGATTTATGTCAGGTTGGAAAAGGAGAATTATTCCGACCTTCGTTTCACATTTCGGAATCTTTCCCGCCTCCCTGCTCTTCAATCCCTGAACATTTTAGGGTCCAGTTCATTAATTGATGGACTAACTGGGGGTCTTGCATCTATGCAGCATATATTGGTCCCTCAGTTGATCACGATCTGTTCTGATTCTTGGTTCTCCCCCCTTCGCAAGATAAATCTTCAATGCCTTTTTTCGGACGCAGACTTCTTAAAGCTCATGTGCAAGCTCAGCCTTGGAGAAGACATGAGAGAGATTACCTTTCATTATCCCGACTCCGACTTGGCTGGTAACCAAGACAATTATAACAGATACCAGGATGTAATTCCAATCTACAATCAAGAGATTGAAATTGTGTTCAAGAATCTTCTGTCATTCAGTTTTGATCACCCTCGACTAAAGTACCATTTGATCAGGAAATTAACAATGCCTTCCTTTCAAGTTTTATGGATATCTGTAAATGGTCAATCTAATCTCCAATTTGGAGCTATACCAATCTACTCTGATATTCGTCCTTTGCAATGTGCTCTCAACTGCTTCAAGTTTCCCCGTCTTCGTATTCTCAGTATCTCAGATCGTCATTTACTTGGACAAACAGATGCATTTTTTTAGGGACAGGATGATCCTTAACTTACCGGTCTTCGATTTACGGACAAAGGTCATTTCCCCAGCATTGAAATATGATCTTCAGAGTATGTTTCCCCGGAGGGATCTGCGCTTTAAATTGAAGAATGTTGTTACTGTCGACAATAAGCTGGAGGAGCTCATTCAAGTTGGCTGGGGTCATTGGAGTCAATGCGCAGATGTGATTCAAGAATTCTCAGCGAACAACATCAAATTGCCTGCCGAGAGTTTCTGCAAGTCTACTAGACCATGGGAATCCAACAAATATCGTCGTTGTGATTGCACCGAATGGTACCATTACGAACACCGCCCTGACTTTGAAATGGATTGAATGGTAAGTGATTACTAGGATTCGAGGGATGATAATGGACTTATGTATTATCGAATGTTTTATGGACTATCTACTCTGAAGAGAAAAAAAGAACAAAAAAAGAATAAAAAACAGTAACAAAAACAAATTGTTTGGACTTGATGTACATAATGCAATTCTGATGTGTCTCATAGTATACCGTGCTTGATCAAATGAAATGTATTTATTTATTATTCAGTCGAAGTAGTGCCGCAGTAGTATAATGGACAGCTAGAAATACACTGCACAAGGCACTTACACCTCGAGGAGTTTACGCAACTTGAACCCTCTTAGGTGCTTCCTCCTGCGTCGATTTTGGGAAAGTAACAGTTAATACACCGTTATCCATCGCAGCCTTGATATCCTCATCCTACAAGAATGTGTCAGTACCCTGTATACAAGATATAACCATACAAAACAAAAACTCACATTGATACCACTAGGGAGTTGCAAAGTTCTAGAGAACTTTCCATACCTCCTCTCCTTGATTGCGTATCCATTTTCCTCGTGCTCAGATGACGACTTGGACTCTGCCACAACTGTTAGACGTCCGTTGTGCACGTCGAGTTGGATATCTTCCTTTTTGACGCCAGGCAGTTCGAAGGTGGCTGTAACCACGTTCTTATCGGGGTCCTCGTGAAGATCCATTCTATGAGGTAGGAGTTAAGTACATAGTACTGGCTATTTTCGAACATACCTTGGTTTTAGAGCACGAACAGCCTGAATGTCTTTGCGTTGAATTTGTTTTTGCTGATTGCTGGGAACAATGGCAGAAGGAGAAAGGAACTGGTCGACAAGGCGGTCAAGGTCGTAGAAAGGTTCGTACAAAAACACGTTGGTCATGATGATGTTTTGAGTACGAGAGTAAGTTACAGGTTATAAGTTGTGAACGGGTTGAGAGTAATTTAGTTTGAGGATGATATGCTAGCTTGAACTAGTATTTATACCCGAATTACAATAGTATTTTCTAGACCTAGAACACCATGGCGAGACGGTACAGGATTCATCAAGTTGGTGGTCGAATATTCCAGAAGTTGTTAAATTCCCAAATAGGAAATGCCTTTTAATAGGCTGTGGAGAGTGCAGTAATTTATGATGTCATATTCTGACGATACTTATGTGGTTTTCATCTGTCTCAGTGAAATAACAAAATAATAGCACTAGACTGAAAGAGGCTACTGGTACCAGAGAGTCTCGACCTCACTGCCTAGAATTAACACTCCACCATCCTCACCATTGTCCTGATCCAGAGCTTTACTCGACGAGTATTACTCGAACAATTGGTACGTACACATTTCCAGGCACGTCCTCCGGAACCACGATGATAGAACTTGAGCAATCTGTCCGGGATTTGTGAATTACACCAGAGTGTACCACATTTATCCTTACTCCATCGTAGGTTTGTTCTCCAACATCCTTCTCCGTGACCATCATCTCTCACATTTCTCCTGCCACTTCTAATTGCATGAGATCCTCTTCTGTCCCATGACCAGTCACCACAGATACCACTTCGCCTTCTTTCTCTACTTCTACTTGGAAAAGAATTATTGACGTAAGCTGCTGATTCGTAGTTAGAAACTTCCGAATATACAGATGGCTGATCCGAATTTTGAACTATTGTAGGCGGAGTAATAGGAGCGGAATTAAAACCAGTAGTTCGTACATGATAATCTCCGTTATTCGATGAGAAAAATTCCATGGCCGTACTAAGATCTGCTGGGAAGTGAAGTGTAAAACGGTCATAACGAGTCCATAAATCGATCATCGAATTCAGTTCCAATTCCGATGGACGTATGGAATCATGATGACCAGAGATAAAATCGTGAAGAAGTTCGTTGAGATGACGGTACTGGTCATGCCCAAAATAGTCTTCATAGTAAAGGCAAAATGCGGACATCTGTTCGAAGTAATTTATGATGGTGTCCAGAGTTCGAATGTTTTGGAGGGTAAACGGATAAGACTCGGCAATACTTTCGTCTAGATATGACACCAGCTTCAATACCTGTACTGCGATACACTTCAAAGGAAACATACTTTCGCCATTTCCCTTATCCTGTAAGAATGTTCTCAACTCTACAACAGCTGCCTCGAACACGTTCTTTGCATCTTTGATCCTTGATCTTAGCTTCCTACAGGCTTGAACAATACTTGGAATAGTCCCGCCGTATGCGTATCGAACGATATCTTCGCCAGAAGGGGTCGCCCTGCCTTCGTTAGCCTTGAGATCCTTAAGGAAACTAAGGTATTGTTCCGCGAAAGGACCCGCAAATAGTATTGGATCAGTGATAAAATCCAATATTAGGTTAACTGCATGTCGGCAGTCGTTCGCCAACGAAATGACCTTGAGTAGAGGATGGGTCTTCTGAAGAGCGATTAATGACAGGTAAAGGAGATCCACAGATTCAAGCGTCGACCGGACAACCGAACCAAATTGAATGACTGGTTTATTATCTGGCGGTCTCTGCCCGGTATCAATATCATTCGTCATCGACGGAATCTAGTTATTGCTTACCATCAAAGAATAATAAGCTGATGGTGACTCCATCTTCTCATCGTGGAGAGAACTCGTACTCTCGAACGGATGTACAGAAGTCAGCCGCCTAAGCTTATAGTGCGTACTCATGCCAACGAGAACCCAGAGGCAACTGAAGAATGAGATATTACTCCTGTATTCTAGATTTTGAGTCCTCATAGAATGTCTTAGGACTGAGTTCAAATGTAATCGAGACCATGATGGTGGAATATTGGAAGCTACTCGTCGATCAGTTAGTACATATATCCCTCTTGTGGAGTAAAATACCTATTCCTGTAGCTGAACCCTTTGGAAGCCGGAGAGCAACACTAAATGAGAACAGTAATAAAGAACGTGCTTACGAGGGAACGGAGAGTAAACAACCGCGAGATCCGGTCTATTAAGCAGTGATACTACTATGAGAGAGAGAACATTGGGAAACAAGTAAGAGATTCGTTCGGGTATAAGATGGAAGTCTCCATCTTATATTCAGTCATGTGATCAGTAAGACATTAGTTAGTGATGTCAACGCGTAACATGTTTACACCCTTTCACTTTGATGAAGCTGTATCAGCGACGGATATTGTACACCTTTCACCAATAAACGTGTTCCGAGACTTCAAAACACGCGGGGTAGTCGGGTAGTATAACAGGCCCTATATTCTACTTTCGGAGAAGGTGTAGAGTCTACGCGACAGGGACATTGTGGGGCACAATAGTATATAGCAAAGGTTTATTATCACACAACAGAAAGAAGTGTGGGTATAAAATAGATCGAGGGCAGGAATATGCATTTTCCGGGGTACAGAAAGTGGCAGCTTCGCTACCTTCCAGGCGCATTATTACCTGAGGAAGCAACGGAACGTTGCTTCCAAAAGACTGATATATGAAGCTGATGGACAGATAACGCAAAGCGAAGAGATAGCACTAAATGACATAAATGACACATTACACCAACTACAGCTTCTCTATATGAGAGGCCGAGTGTACAAGTCAGATATATGATGGTTATATATATGTTTCCAACGATGATATTGTATAGAAGAAGAGTAGATTGGTGGCTCAATACATGATTGAATTGTGTAGGAAGCAACCCTCCTGCGAAAAAAATTCCTGAATTGGACGTCTGCTGACAAATGTGTTCACACCCCTAAGGGAGGACAACCAAACGGAGCACTAATTTGTCCATCCTCCTCGGCTCTGACAATAATGATGCTACCCTGGTCAGTTGGATCTCCTATTCTATGTACGCAGCTGGTCAGGGTTTGGGTATCTGCCCGGAGTAGCGAGATTAAGTAGGTTGCCGTCCAACGAACACATTTTTTTCACCTAGAAAAAATTGATATCAAAATAGATCCATTGTGGATGAGTGAATTCCTGGTTTGATGGTGGTGTGGGTTAGAGGAGCAATGCTCACGATGATACAGCATCACGGAAGTACGGAAATGAGAGCCACTAGTAGACCATTTCCATCAAGCATTTGGCAGCAAAAACCGAGTAAGTACTACCAAATCCCACAGGATACAAGTCGTGTTTACAGCACACCTCATATGTATCATTACACCTTTCATTTACTACTGGCGGAGTCAGGTAAGCAAACTATTCTGGAGCGAAGATACATCACGGTCTAAGCAAGGTTTCCACGTGATGGTGACCCACCCCTCTCTATAACTTCGAGTCTTGCCGATGGCGCAATATCCCACGTATCCATTCTAGGACCACGGATTTTCCAGATAGAGCGATGTCGAAAACAGATAAATCCTCGAGACCTCCGTCCTTCGTCCATAAAATCCTTCGAGGTATACACCCCAACAACAAATCCAAATCCTCCTCCAGCAAAGACACGTCCCAAAACTCTTCTACATCTGCACCTGAAAAAATGGCTACTACTTCTCTTGTTGGTATGTACTATTCGTCCTATATGTCGTCTTTGGCATCTTACCATCTTTACAGGCAAAGTCGCGATCGTTACTGGCTCTTCCCGTTCCATCGGTGCCTCTGTTGCCAAAGCCCTTGGTGCACAGGGTGCTACTGTCGTCGTTAACTACGTTGGAAATCTGAAGGCTGCCCAAGAGGTTGTCGACACCATCAAGGGTTATGGTAATGGTGCCAATGCCGTTCCCATCCAAGCCGATGTTTCTACCGTCGAAGGTGGAAAGCATCTCGTCGATGAAACTATCAAGCAGTTCGGTCGCCTCGATATCCTTATTTTGAACTCTGGTATTATGGGCAGCAAGCCCATCAACGATGTTGACGAGAAGTTCTTTGACGATCACATCCAAACCAATGTTCGGGCACCCTTGTTCACCGTCAAGCACGCTCTACCAAAAATCACTACTCGTACGTACTTCATTACCTCGTGTAAACCTCATCTTGACCTCTTTCTACAGCTGGCGGACGCATTATCTTCTTCTCTTCTTCCCTGACCTATGCTACCGGTATGTTAAATCTATTTTTAGCAATCGATTACATCTCATCAATTTCCCACCCTGTACCTTCTTTCCTTTCTGTACTTAGTCGTCCTTCCCAATGCCCTGAGCTACGTCGCCTCCAAGGGTGCTATCGAGCAAATCTCTCGTGTACTCGCCAAGGATATCGGCTCAAAAGGACTCACCTCAAACGTCGTTTCTCCCGGACCTGTTGATACACCACTTTTCACAACTGGAAAACCACCCCAGGTCATTGAAATGATTTCCAAGCAAAACCCCAACAACAGACTTGGTGTTCCTGATGACATCGGTCCTGTCGTTGCTTTCCTCGCTTCTCCCGCTGCTCAGTGGGTCAATGGACAGAACATCCGTGTCAATGGAGTATGTGTTGATTTTGTTCGACTGCCACTATGAACAAATGGAACTAATTATATTTCTAGGGTTTCACTGTCTAAATCCACTAATAGAAGAACACATCAGAGTTGGTCTTATGTGTATTAATATGCATTGTGTCTGTATTCGCTTGTTGTATAATCCTACCCGTACTCGTTGCTATGGAATGAATCACATTTGTGTTTTTTTTTTCATGACTTGAATTTTAGTGACGGATGCGATCTATCATATAATCATTTGACCCAATTCTTGCGACATTCGTCAGATGGGCTGTTCAACATGGAGCCCACTTTTCTGTGTTGCATCTATTTCTTATTTATGGAGGAATATACAGCCGACACGTAAGATGGGATGGATGAATGTATGTAAATATTTAGTCTATAAAGCTTGAATATTGGAATCTTGAATCTTGAAGCTATCACAGATATTGACAGAATGTTAAAGTGGTTAACAAGTGGTCAATTCGTTGACACATTCCGTATTTAACGGTTATCACCAGTTTCGTAAAATAATACAATACTACCTATTTTTATCTGCACTCTGGATAGACAGCAATACAAACGATTGATGTAGCAGTTATACTTACGCAACAGATCATCATATTCACATCTCAATCAACACCGCGTATTCATTTAATATGGTGCTCGGTAAACACTGGATTGTATAGCAATATATCCTGTTACATAGTAGATTTCAGAATACTGGTTCTGGTCTCATCTAAAATCATTGCAAGGTGGAAAATATGATCTGGAATGTATTCGGGCAGCCTAGACACAGAAATGCGATAAAGTTTACTTAACGGTTGACATAGACGACATGATAGATGGATATCATTTGTTTAAGAATGTAAAAAAATATAATAAGCGAGCCACGCTTCTGATTCGTGATTCATTTTTTTTCCTTTGGTGATTTCTTGAATCTTTTACCCATGGCGTTGACCAGTGCGAATATTGGCTTCAGTTTACTTAACCGGCGTACCTTACGGTGCGAAAAAGACAGTTCCCATTCACAGAGTCGCTTACCTCCGCATCAAGCCGTTTCCGCTATTTCCACGATCAGATCCTCCACCTTCGGAGAAATGGGGGAGCCAGTACGGGTTGAAATCTGTGAAAATGAAGAGTTGTAATCTAGAGATAGTAGGAGAGTGGGTCAAGGATGTCGTATGTGAAATACTAATGAGCAGCGAGTATGTTGGACTTGGTGCTCTGTTTTTCAGGGACATGAATCAGATGGCCATGATTGATGGTACACGACCCTGTATTGCTGAAGAGGGCACATATCACTGGATGTAGTCGTATTCTAGCCTCCGCAGAGTTCTTGCCAGTCGCACAATTGAAGAAGCATCAGCCAATACAACTGTTAAGCGAGCGAGTGGGGAAATGTAATCTCTTCTGAGCTTCGAATATATTTTAATAACATCGACGTATGACGGATCAAGGAACATATTTTTGTTTTGGGAAGCAAAGACTAGTAGTTGATAGAGCAACCTTGCGAATCAGTAGATATCGGTAGCTACGTCGGGGGGAGCAGTGAACATGTACCTGAGGTAGAAGACCGTCAGTAACAAGACATAGTGGATTACTTACTTCGTTGACACAAAACACTGCTGCATAAATAAGTTTAATCACTGGACAAGAGTGGGTGCGATACTTCAGTCAGAGATCAACGCCGGGCTATTCAGTGAACACAATTCCGAGATGTAATGCACTGGTTTGAATCCAAAGTAGCCCACTCGAGTACCGAAAAAAATCCGTGAGAAGTATGATATTCAATTTTTGATGGGATTGCCTATTTCGGATTCAATCCGGTTCAATCTCTAACGTCTAACAACCGGTCACTCTGCCACATACTCGGACCCAGTCTCGTAAATGTATACTCGCAAACTGTTTTGATCTGAATCTGACGGGCCAAGAACTGGGCGGTGTGTCTAGTCCAGCGATCCAGAAACGGGCATGCGTGGATGCATTCTCTTTTTGGTGTAACAAAGATGAACTCCCTATCACGGGGAGTAGTTTAAATACACCATACTTTCGGGCAACCAACTACTACACATTCCCTTAAACCCCTTTCATTCCCTTACCTCTTCAAATTATGGCCATCTTCGGCAGTTCTGAGGTGGCAGCAGTGGTGTGACTGTTGCTTTAATTGGCGCTATCCATTATGTCAAGCAAAAGCAAGCTAATGCAGGACGCAAGTTGCCTCCTGGGCCAAAAGGAATCCCTTTCTTCGGTAATCTTTTCCAAATGGATGTCATGAGGCCATATCCTCAGGTATGCTAAGATATTTCTTTCGTTACTGACTTTCATCTCATATTTGTTGTAGTTCAGAGAATGGGCTAAGGAATATGGTAGCATCTACCGTCTCAAGATTGGTCCTCAAGAAATGATTGTCTTGAACACTGCTGAAGCTGCCGATGAATTGTTCGTCAATCGCAGCAAGAATTACTCCTCTCGTTCGCCACCCCATGTTGCTCATGATATTATGAGTGCTGGTCAACGTCAGGTCTTCTTGCCCTATGATACAGAGTGGAAGGTAAGCTTTGATCTTGTACATCTGAACATTAAGTTTAAAAGTTTCGTTCCAGGTTGCTAGGAAGAGTTTACAAGCTGCAATTGGTCCTGGTGCTTCGAAACGTCTCCGTCCCTCTCAAGATTTAGAATCCCGCGTCCTTCTTTACGATATCCTCCAACACGGTCTCCAAAGTCTTGAAGATATGAAAGAAGGTCCCAATGGCGAAGTCCCCGAGGGTCATTGGTTCTCTCTCGTCCGTCGCTACGTACGTAGTTGTTTAGTCACTTGATTAACGACTAAGAGTATTTTTACTGATGCGATGTCCGTTTACTTAGACGACTAGCATTGTCATGACTGTCACATATGGAAAACGTGCTCACAGGATCCTCAATAACCGTCACTTGTAAGCGAATTACCCGACTCTTGGAGTGTGTTCCTGGCATTTTTGACTGATCGTAACTCCTCTCCCGCATATTAGGCACATGATCTACGAAGTTTTGGCAAACTTCACCAAGGTTGGCCAACCCGGAAATTATCTGTACGTTAAGCCAGACCCTTTGAAGCGAGTTAACGCTGATAGAGCCTTTTTAGTGCCGATGCTTTCCCCGTTTTGCGCAAACTCCCTGATTTCCTCGCTAAATGGCGCGTAGAGGCACGTAAGATGCATGAATGGTATGAATCTTCTTTATCGCAAAGTGGGTCGGATATCAACATGTTTTGTATTAGGG
Organism: Coprinus comatus; assembly: GCA_034638255.1. NCBI lineage: Eukaryota > Fungi > Basidiomycota > Agaricomycetes > Agaricales > Agaricaceae > Coprinus > Coprinus comatus. The sequence continues at coordinate 125,766 of JAWPGT010000032.1, forward strand.
AAATGATCTTGTGGGGTGGCCTCCTTAAGGAACTTCAGGAAGAAATTAATAACGGTATTGCTCGGGATTGCTATGTTTCGAACTACCTCCGTCAACGCGGTGACGCTGGCCATGAACTCGCTCCTGGCTGCGGTGTCACTGACGATCGTCTATGGCTTAAGGATACACTCCTCGCTTATACCGCTGGTACCGTCTTGGAAGCTGGTTCGGATACTACCGCTAGCACCATGCAGTCGTTCATCTTGTTCATGATCAGCCATCCCGATTGTGCAAGGACAGTCCGCGAGGAATTGGACCGAGTTGTTGGCCCTGATAGGATGCCTGCCTTCGAGGATGAGGCCAGCTGCGGATATTTGGTTGCTTGCATCAAGGAAACTTTGCGCAGACGTCCCCCCACCATCATGGGTATGTATGTGCATGAATCCGACTCTTCCGCTTCTCACACTGTTTACAGGTATCCCTCACTCCAACGATGAGGATGATGTGTATGACGGTTATCATATTCCCAAGGGCAGTACCATCGTCGGAAATGTGTGGGCTATCCATATGGACCCTAAACGTTATCCGTGAGTCCTTCAAGGATTAAATTCATCTGAATAAAAGCTAATTGAAACATAGTAATCCTTTCGCCTACCAACCCGACCGCTGGTACCAAGAGGGCAAGCCCACTCGATGGGGAAGTGGCCCTGATACCGACAGGGATCAGTGAGTTTTATGCAATATCTGAATTATCTTTACATTTTTCTGATTTACGTCTGTAGTTATGTCTTCGGTTGGGGCCGTCGTTTCTGCCAGGGAACTTACATTGCGGAAGCTTCTCTGTTCATTGTTTTGGCTAGACTCATGTGGTCTATCGACTTTGTCCCTCCCACGGATGCAAAGACTGGCAAGCCCATCATTCCTGATATCAATGACGAGACAACCTTCTCGGACGGTTTCGTCAGTATCCCTTATATCTACAAGCTCGGTTTCAGGGCAAGGTCTGAGAAGCACAAGAAGATTATTGAACGTGCTTATGAAGATGCTCAAGCTGAATGGCAAGTGTTGGGTCTTAAGAATGATGAACGTTAAATGAGGAAGAATTATCATGTATATTTATTAACTGTGGTTCTTATTGGACCTTCAACATATTGTACATGAGTGACTGATTAGAGATGCATTACTGTCATTTTTTTCCTCTCTTTTTTTTATTTACAATTGTAAAATCAATAATACCACGATAATCAAAGCAATTCTTTTTTATATATGGTGTGATTCGTACATTAGTTGAAGGGATTTGATGAGGCTCCAAGTTATGAGGGATTATCATATTAGACATACATAATACAAGGTTACTCTTTCCCGTCATCCCGGCCTTCAGTTTATGTGGGTCAGTGACAAATTTCAACACCGACAGGACCATTAATGCCCATGGTGAGACCGAAAGGTCCGTTTTTTTGGGATTGATTTGCTATGAACTGGTTTGATAATAGCACTGTCAGTCCTTGTCCCACACCAGGACCAAGGTATGAAAAGTAATGATGTTCGAAGTAACCTATTTGGCTCAATCAGTGTTCTTCGAATATTCTCACTCTTGGAGGCCTGAACTCAGGACTTGTCTGTTGTCACTTGTCAGTTTTTCGAGTTTCATGGTGGTTGAGCGTGAGAATTATTTGATGTTCACACAAGAATTCACATCCGTCAACGTACAACTGTAACGACGGCAATTGTCACAATGAGCTTCTCTGGCTTTTCCTCTACCCGCCATGAAGGTCGCAGTTGTTGGCTCTGGTGTATCTGGACTTGCGGCTACCTGGCTTCTGAATGAGTACAGTGACCATGAGGTTCATTTGTATGAGGCAGATACTAGGCCAGGCGGACATGCTAATACTGTGAAATTCAAGTCCAAAGAGGACTTGGACGTGGATACGTGAGTATATGCGGCCATTTAGTGACTTAACACTGATTCTCAACATATTTCCAGCGGATTTGTAGGTTTAGGGGTGCATATGTGCACCAGTATGTTTGTTGATGACCATGACGTTTAGATTGTATTCAACCCACCAACTTACCCGAACTTTCTGAGGTTTCTCAAGATGTACCCGCCATCAGAGGATAGAAATCTCGGGGACCGGGTATGGCCCTTTTCTTGGCTTGCCCCTCCGCCACATCCCGCAGAAGCACCACGCGAGGGAATACTTATATCTCCAACTGAGATGACGTTCAGTGTCTCCCGAGATGGAGGTAACTTTGAATGGGCGGGAAAAAATCTATTAGCAGTTTTCTGTCAACCATGGCGGTTACTTGATTCTGCTATGTGGCGGATGATCTACGATATATTTCGTTTCAATACATGTGCTAGGCGATTTCTTGCAAGACCTCATGATCATGGAGCTAGCATTGGTACATACCTCAGGAAGGAAGGTTATTCAGATGCATTCAAAGATAATTATCTTATCGTATGTATATTTGTGATTTTATTCAATAATTTATATTAATCACAAGTATAGCCGATGACCGCTGCAATATGGAGTACTCCACCTGATAGATGCTTTGATGACTTTCCTGCCCATACACTTGTAAGTCTGTGAATTTTAGTCACCCTTTATGATTGAACGGTTCTTGAAGCTGTCAGTAGATTCAGTTCATGTATAATCACAACCTTCTTCAGATCATCGGAAAACCGAACTGGTTGACCATTTGTGGTGGGAGGTATGTAGCAATGTGCTAATGCTACAAATTTACATTCCTTCCTTCGCTTGCTGATCGGGAACGAACCAGCCGTCGCTACGTCAACCAGGTTCTGAGAAGGCTGCCGCCATCACAATTCCATCTTGCTTCTCAAGTCACCGGTGTCTATTCAATACCCAAACATGGGACTAACAAGCCTCAGGTTGAATTGACAACAAATGATGAAAAGCACATCTACGATCATGTCATCCTGGCATGTCATTCAGACGAAGCGCGTAGAATTCTTCAGGCGGGCAACATCACTTCTGAAGAAGAATCGATTTTGGCTTCTTTTGAATGGAATAAGAATGAGGTCTTGCTCCATAGTGATCCCCAAGTACGTTCCAGAGTATAGGTACATCTCCAATCCTGAAATTTCGGTTCTATGTAGTTGATGCCTCGGAGTCGTATGGCATGGTCATGTTGGAACTACTTGACATTCACTGATGGAAATCACAAGGCCAATCCTGATCGTATCTCACTGTATGTACATTTTTTCAAAGACCATCATTTAATTATAGGTCTCATGATGATTGCAGGACATGTGCGTATGATATCATTCAAGTCTACTCATCATATTGATTGTTTGTCAGATGGAATGAATAATTTGCAACATATTCCTGAAGATCGGTTTGGACCTGTTCTCGCGACGCTAAATCCGCCGCCCCAGATTGTTGTCGACGAGAGTAAAGTCCAGGGACGATGGAAATATGATCATCCTGTTCTAGATGAGAAGGTTGGCATAAATTTTTTACCAAATGATCGATTTTCTCATGCTCTTACAGGCGTTGAAAGCCCAACAAGAAATGCACCGGATACAAAACAAGCGTTCAATTTCTTTTGCGGGAGCCTACCTCAAATATGGCTTTCATGAAGACGGGTTCACGTCAGGCTTGCTTGCTGCATGCTCCATTGAGGATATTGGACTATATGAACGTCTACGTGACCACGGTATGAAATTGTCACCAGAAGTTTCGAGCAAAGTCATCGGAATCAACACTGTTTCCATTCGACCTCCGTTTCCCATTGAACATGCCGATCATCATCTTTATTTACGTGAGACGACGTCAGATTTTTTCTTCGTAAAATTGTTCGATGTCCTTGAAACTTGCGGTATTAGGGCTTCAGTAGGGGCATGTGGTGCAATGATTTTAGGGCTGCTCCGTTACTTGATGTCATTACATTACTCAGCCCTTGTATTCCTAGGTATTCTGAAGTCCAGACATGACGCAAAACTGAAGTAATGCTCATGAATGACAGCGACCATGACGTCACTCACACTGTCCCCCTGTCTTTTTTGGTAACTCTGAAATTTGAGTAGTGTCTGGAATATTCCACTTGCGGGTCACATTTCTGCCAGCTTGCTAGTCCTGTTGTGTCTCGTTCTCTCACCAAAACAAAGACGAGGTCTAGAATCACTTTTCGAGAGTATAAGTATTGAGAAAACGATGGTCCAACTTGACACAATTTTCACAAAACCTCCTAGTCTATTTACTAGTCACAACTTTACAATTCTTCATGTCTGTCTTCTTTTACGAGCCCTACTACGATTTTGATCGCATTCTCGATCAAATTGCCCGCCCTCTTTCCATTGCCTCGGGAACTTCCCCACGACTTGAACGCGGGGAAGACATTGATGGAGTTATTCGTGCCTTTAAACCACGGTATGTGATTTCTTTTATTATTTATGAAATGGATGTTTAAGATATTTTATTATAGAATGGATCTTCATGAGGATAAAGAGAAGAATGTGGTAACAGCCACATTCGAACTCCCAGGTGTCAAGAAAGAAGATATACAGCTTGATGTTCATAATGGTAGATTAACAGTTACTGCTGAATCTAAATCGTCAAGTGAACATGAGGAAAATGGATATGCTATTAAGGAAAGGAGATATGGAAAATATTCGAGAACTTTGCAACTTCCACTTGGTGTCAATGTGAGTTTTTTTTTTTTTGGGCCGAGGTTGGTTATATACTGGGATACTTATTGATATGGACTTTTTAGGATGAAGATATCAAGGCTGCAATGGATAATGGAGTGTTGACTGTTACTTTCCCAAAGTCGACACCTGAACAAACACCTAAGAAGGTTGCGGTTAATTAGAAGAGTGCTCTCTGTTGTACTATCCACCCCTTGTTCGTCTTCCTATATTCGTTTTCGTCTTGAAATACTATTTTTGAAATAAGAAAAATAAAAAACCGAAAATTTCCATGTACAATCTAAATTTACTTTTGGTTAAACTTAGAGCAAGATATTTATATCGTCAAGGGTACTGACTGTACTATACTATCTATCTCAGCTATAATTCGGTTCCTACAAGTTCGACCATTTGCCGGAGATGAAGTGGCAATTGGTTCTATAACTTAGAAGAAGTCGGACTGGAACTGTCTCCGCTGGAACCTGGCCGTGTTCAAACTTACGCTCGGTTTGACTCTCGCATTCTTTCTATACATATATACATACCCTGTACATACCGTAAGTGTTTTTTCTTCTGATTAATGGAATGGTTATTCCGTACAGTTATATTAATGACCGTATTCTAATCATCTCCGTCCCCGTCCCGTCCCCGACTAAGGCTGTGTTTTAGTCAGGTTTTAGTTACTCAGTGTTAGTTGCCAAGTGGCCAAGTATATTTTATTTATTTATAAGTATTATAGTTACGGTCCCCCTTTTTCGGTGACGGATACATACCCCTTTAATTTATCAGTTTCAGTGATTGGTAAAACCTCAATGCCGATTTCAAGAAATCGAGTCAAACCGCCCTTGTTAAAGAATAAAGATATAAACTATTTCTGAACCCTTCAACTCATTGAACCAACCATCAGTTCCTTCCAAAATTATTAACGAATTACTGCTCCATAAGTAGATAGTTGATATTGCACAATCTTATCCATTTGTAAGTACCAATATTTTTTATATCTAGACACGGATACTTTGGATTTGGGGTTTATCGTTCTATTCAACCTTGCCAATCAATTATTTATTACTATTATTATGCAGCTTCAAACCATTACATGATCAACTTATTTGCTAGGGCCCAAGGGGGTACCGTACTAACCATAGTCTATATATCAGTTCCCAGTAATCAATAACTTATCATAATACTTTGTTTTACTGTATATAGACTGGACAGGCCATCTAAGCCGCAGAACCATCACAATGCAACTAAAACCTCTAACAGATTATAGATCTCGAGAGAAATTTGATAAGATAAAATTTTTTTTTTTTTGGATGGATGTAAGAATCTAACTTCACGGAACCATCGAACGGAGAGTGTTTTTCGCCGAACAAGTGTCATTTCTATCCTATATATATAATGATTTCTATTCATTTTTTTTTTACAATAACTTTGGGCTTGGCTTCACTCTATTTCCGCTGTCTGGACAGTCTCCTTCAAGGTTGGAACCTCGGGGTATATATCATATACGACCTTTTGGTGAAAAGTTCTTCAGTATAACGGTCTCAAGTTATTTCCATCATCCCATGTCCTTTATCCTCGTCTTAACCTCCGCGTTCCACCTTCCATGATCCATATCGGTGTATTTATCGGTAACTACTCAACTCCGTGTTGACTTTTACACAAAAAATAGATCATAAAAAAAAGAGTTTATTGAGTAATAAGAAGACTCCAAATTCCAATTAAGATATTTACCGGGTGTGACAAGAGAGAGGGAGAGAGGGAGAGAGGAAATACTATCTTCCAAGACCTTTATACCAATATAAATTATAATAATATAATACATACAACCCTTTTCCGAACGTACTACAAGTAGTATCGTTCATACTAGGTAGATCACGGTGATAGGTTATAATAATCAACACAGATTTATTGTGTTAGCAGTGTTATTATCCTAGTTTTTACTATACAAAATCCAATTAGAATTTAAAAAGACAGGAGATTTCTATTAATTTCTGTAGCGCTTTAGAAGTAAATTTGAAAGACTTTGAGATTCTTGAAAGTACGTGAGGATTTTGGTTGATTTCATGGATCACTCAACAACTTTAAATGAGAGGGAGGAGTCTGGGCCTCAGAGAAGCACCCATCTACATCAACTCAAATCAGATCATCAACTTCAGTTCACACACACCATGGCTTAAGATAATTTCATAAACAATACAGTATATTCAATTCATAAAAGAGCATTAACAAGCAGGTGTTTATATATAACCCCATTTCCACACGTAGGTTATCGTGTTCAAGTGGGGAATGGTCTTAAAACTACAAGTTTTTAAGGAAGAGGCATACACTACAGTACATCAAGCCTGAGGATGCGAGTGTCCAAAGATGAAAGATATATGAATCACAATAACAAATGCAATGAATCCACAAGTCAAGACCTGAAGACGGGAATTGTAAATTCCACGTTCTCTGGACTCGACACCGAGCTCATTGCAAAGGAACGATTCCAGGCCTGCGTAACGTCCAAAAGTGATGCCAGTCTTGGTCCCATCTTTCCCAACAATAATGCAGGGCTGTCTATATTTGTCGTACGTGTCGGGACTGGCGAGGAGCCCCCGGTCGATCGTTCCCAGAGATTTTGAGCTTCCGACTGGTAGGATACCTAAAAGAGATCCTACCATCACTCTGAGGGTAGAGCTTGGCAGTAACAACTTCAGGAGTAAGGTCAGTTCCTAGGTTGATTCAGACAAGATGTATATAAGAAAGATAAGTCAAAACATACCCAAATGCACAAACAAGCCCTCGAATTGGAGCTTGAATTTCGCTTCATCGAGCCCGAAGACAGCCCAATCCTCGGTATAAAGTGTGCCACCATCAACGTCGACAGATATCGCTTTAGCATAACGGACATGGCCGATGTTGCGAAACACGACGTCGCTCCAATGATTCTTGATCTTATCGTAGAAGGTATTGAGCTTGACTATAGCCTCTTGATGCTCCCGCAAATCCTGCTCGTGTTGTCTAAGCTCTTTCTCATCATCCCCATCCCTGTCCTTCAAACCAATGATTTCTCTGGCGTAAAAGTCGGCTCGTATACCATGGTCGCCAATTGCAGCCTCGATCTCATTGAGGCCCTGCTGGAAGCTACGTACTCCATTGACGCACCACATACTGCTTAGGAACACCCGTTCCCTTGAATACATAATCGACAGTGGTATTCTTCCGGAGGACATGGCAGTTACCGACGCCCAAAACCTTGTCGCTGGCGTTACCATGCTTGTCTTTGCCTTCATGAGAGTAGAGTGTGAGGCTACCCTGTACACCATCGTCCTCCATCTACCTCGAGGCGGGAGGCACGTTCAAGGCAGAAGTGAAGATATGACGGACATGAACGGTAACATCGCTGTTGGTCACAACGGGAACGAGTTGTGGGTAGGCTAGCTTTGACGAAGCAGCCTCTCGTTATTCTACCACGGCACCGCTCACTCCATTCTTGACTAGAAGAGCAAAGATATCCTCGGAGGCCTTTTTGGCGATGGTGAGAGAGAACAAGTTAGGATAGACCCCAATCCAAATGACGACAGGACCGAGAGTGCTAACATCGTCCTCTCCATGGGTCAAGAAGCGGGCGGGATCGATGGACGAGTACCGAACACCATGATCCTTCAACAGGTCGCGGATCTGGAAACTGACTGTGTCCCAGACCTTGTTGAGGGGGGTGTTGTGCACCACTCGAAGCGATTTATAAGGGAGATGGGTGTTTCCGAGTTGACTCTTGGGAATTGGGAAGGGGTTTGTGGATAAATCAGAACGGTAGAGTAGGTACGGGTGTTCGCCGTCGGCAGTGATGCCATTATATTAGGTCTTTTTCTCGTACTCGGAGACACCGATAGAATCACTATCTTGCGGGACGATGCTAAGTGAGGAGAGTAATGACTGGGCACTCAAGGTCGAAGAGACGGATGACGTAGAGCTGCGTCGCTGACCAGCATAGTCAATACACCCAAGCACGAATGGCGATAGTTCCAAGGTGATAAGTAAGCATATATGCGCGGAAATAAAACAAAAGACTCGTTCAAAAGACCACGGTGGTCTGTCATCGTATTAATCACAGCTGTAGCAAATGACAAAAAGGCTACACCGAAGACGGTTAGCGTGGTGTAAATGCGCAAAAAAGACGGAGGGACTCGCCTTTACGCGAAAGACTAGCTTGTTCATCCGTAAATGGAAATGTTCAAGATAGAATAGTGGTCAGCGTGGATCAGATCAGAAAAAAAGACAGCTGAACTTACGCTCAGCGTCCATGGTTCGCAGAGAGATTGCGGACGATCTATTAATTAACCAAGTCGTAACTCGTAATCATATCATGTGGTATGTCACCCATCTGTCACACCGACTCTGCGCTTCTCAGTCAACCGCAATTTCAGTTTATTTATACTAAATAGATGTCTAGTAAAATATAGGTCTAGTAAAACAAAAGGGATCATAAAGCGTGTCCGTGTCGGGTGTCCTAAATTGGACATGAAAGGATTTGATAATTAACAAAGAAATCCGTGTCCGGTGACTCGGATTCCAACAGAATAATTATTATATAAATCTACTACTGCCGGGTGTTATAAATAACCAAGATGACCACTCGTTGCCAAACCTCAGAGTTTCAAGTTACACTGCCCCCAAAGACAAGGATCACAATTGAGTCTTGACCCTACTATAAACACGAACACCAAGCCTGAGAATACACGGTCAGAAATGAATTAAGGGATATACATGTATTAACAGAGAAGAGAAATATAACCGTTTCTTAATTCTGTGTATCTAGGGCTCAGGCTGGAAGGCCTAGACAAACCTACTCATATGGGTTTGAAGGAATTCTCGAATATCCCAAGGCTGTACGTTTTTTTTATATTCATATCCATTTCTCTCTTCTGTCAGATGACTGAACAAGGTCTATCTATGCTGCAACTTGCGTTTGATTGTGATGTGAGTGTTTAATTAATATGCACGTAACTATGATAACAAGGTTATTCTTTACTAATATATATACATATTTAGGAACGTGGAGTGATTATTGGTACGAGGTTATGGTTATGTTACCTTCTCCTCATTAACTTCATGAAATCCTGACTGTTTTTGTAAATCCACTTACACTATTTCATTCACAACTTTCATGACACTTTTACAGTTTACTATGTTCATATCTGCTAATTTGTTCATAGACTCTTTTTTGAGAAACCGTCAAGAAAGATATCAACATTCGTGGCTTTGGTGTACATCGACTTCTTTAAAAAAAAAATAGAAAAGAATTCTATTATAATGTTCCTCAACAAATCGTTAATGGTGAGATTAAATATAGTGAGGAGATAAGTCATGGTTTACAGAATTTTTGGAAATGTCTTATTTGACATTTAGAAGGGATTGAATAAGGCAAAAGTAATAAATAATAAATATATCTAAGTAGTAGTATTGTGTATCGTCAAGCATCAAGTTAAGAATAGATATTTTCCTAACTACCCATCTCTCTCTCTCTCTCTCTCTCTCTCTTATGTTCCATAATTTCTTTTACGAAATACAAAATACTATCCATTTTTTCCCAGAATAACAGATAAGTAGTGCAAGAGTCTCAGACTATCATAATAAGTACTAAGAAAGAAAGCATACACCGTTGACACACCCTCCAAAAACCGTTTCAACACCGCCCCTCCCCCCCTTAAAAAAAGGATACGCCCATTATTACATACACAACTGACACACGACCCTAGCGGACTTTAAGGTCAAATTTCATAGTAGGTCCCATCCAACTCCATCGATTAGAACCACCACCTATTGTCAAGTTGAAAGACAAAATCGATTGTTGACCTTTACTTCCATAAGTCTTGGCAAAAACTTGATTGAAGAAATTGAACGTGGGGGAGGAGGACTCGGACCGGTAGAGTCAAAGTAACTTTGATCGGATGACGGAGGTAATAGTAACTGTGGTAATTGGTGATAATGTGGAATTGTATCAGCAACCATCGTTAACCGATTAATCACTTCCAATATAACATTTTGGTATTCTGTCCAATTCTTTTGCATCCTCGTTAAACATAAAGTATATTCATCATCACGTCCATTTTCATGTCGTGAATCACCACCGCCTTTGGAATTTGGATTCGGATGTATACGATACTGGTATGGTGAATCGAAGGTTTTCGAGGTGTTGTAGGTAATGGGTATAGTAAAAATGCAATAACCTCAAAGATTGGATTACCTCGTTACTTGCTATCACTGCATCTTCGGCCTGGGTGGATATTATATGGGATAAACGTGATCGGTTTCTGATAAAGGGGGAAAAGAGGGACCGTCGACTTGGATGGTTACGAGGAGTCTGAGATTGGAAGTGAGTCGGTGGATGGTTTATGGTCCTATGTAAATCAGTTACCGTGGTGGGGAGTGTAGGAAAGGAGAAATGGTTCATGAGATGATTGGTTATGTTCTCTTGGTAAGAAATGATTTCTTGAAAGTTGACAACGATTAATTGTGCTTGTTCGATTGATTTTCGAAGGTATATGGTACGAGATGATTCGGTTTGTGACATTGCTAAATGTTTATACGCCTCGACTTGAATGGAGATGTCTTCAAAAAGCTGAGAGACCCGTTCGCACTGTGCAAATAACTCGTTGTTTGCATGTTGCATCGCCGCAGTAAGACCTCTTGCACCCTGAACTTCTTGGTCGATATCAGGCAGTAGACAGACTTCAATATTGCGTAGTGAGGATACTACGGACTCCATACTGGCTGCGATGGAGTTGAGCTTCTCCTCTCCTTGTGGGTTCTTGCATGAAAAGTATGAGATGTACGGTAATAATGTTGAAGGGTGATTTTACGACTCACCAACCAAAGATTTGGATTTGGTAACAATATCATGAAGGTAGATGTTTGGGAGCTAGCGTACCAAGTCCCTCGTAAGAGTGGAGCCTTGATATAAATGCGTCAGGTGTCCTACGCCTACAGTGTGAGTGAGTCTTGACGCCTGCGCATGACCTCCGATGACCAAGGTGATTATCTCAGTGCATGTGTGTTCTGTGCTTTAGATGTGCTAATGTAGATCTACCGAGTGACATTGAATGTTATGGAACTCATAATTAATGATATCGATCCTCGAACGTTCCACTACCTCGTATTAAGTGCAAGCAGTAGAATTACAGCCCAACTTGCTGAAACAGGGTTCTTCAGTTATCATGAAGGGCATCCCGAGAAATCTTTTTTAATACACCGAGTTGTACCACTAAACCTTGAAGAGCTGAAACTTAATTAACTTTTTTGTGACTCTCACCCGGAGCAGTCTCCGAGCATGGAAGCTCGGTCTCTTATCTTTACCGTGAGTGAAATATCTATGGTTGGAATTTGATCACTTATAATGAGATTAATCGTTTATTCTGTAACAGTCACTCATGTCTTCTAAGTTCTAGAGTGAGTTAATATTGTATGACACACACTTCTCTACAAGAGAAAATTGAAGGAATTATTGGCGCCTCCTACACCAGGTTTTCCATCAAGTTATTTTTCTTACAAATTTACTTCATGGCTTTGAATACTTGTGTTCACTAGTGCTGGAGAAAACACCGATCATCAAACACGTTGAAGTTGTGTGCACATGCATCTTGATCAATGGTGATGATATATTCGTTGCTCAGAGGAGAACAATGCCATGGTACATGAGGTATCTAACCGAGTATATCCTTTGTTATATCATATTTCATGAACCAATGTTCAATATTCACTGGCGCTAAAATTCATGTTCAGTTCTAATTATAGAATGGGAAGGAACTACTTCTGAGTGTATTTCAGTTATCGATGGTTGATAGATATATTAACAATGCTATGAACGTCGATCTGGAGGCGCCCCACATATCCTCGGATGTTCTGTGATACTTATAAAGTGCTAAGTCACACTGATTAGAGAAGGCAAACTTTGAATACTTCTTCTCGTTGCGTCATATCTTTCTACGCTGTTCGATAAAGACTATTTATAAAACTATTGAAGTCCGGGCTTGCTGCGGGTTTGCTGTTACGTTCAAAATCAATCGACCATCTTCACGTCAGTAGCATGCCACTGTTCGCACAAAAAGCTTGTCCGATATGATTGTTATTATATACCCCTCGTACGCGATTATTCGCATCGTGAAGATGAAACATCTCTCCCGGGATCAACAGTTAATGGTGTCGGGCCGAAATTGGTTAATGGTAAGTAATGATAATTTCTGTTTCGTTTCCTTGCGTGGATTGGTGTTTTCGATAAATTACTTTGATTAACCCATTGCCCACGTTCAGCCTGAGGCAGTGCCAGCAGCTTCATAAAATGTATGTCTGACATCTATTTCGCTTTCCTAGGTGTCACAGCGGAAACTTCTTGTAACTCGTACCAAGTACTTCTCTGAATGATAAAGCAAAGCGAAGTATATATTTATAGGGATCCGCAGTACAAGCGAAATCACCTCGTAGACGTCATAGATCATCATAAGTCTACTAACCCTATATATCATTTGAAGAAGCTGAAGTACCTCGCACAAGAGACTAGTGTATTTACTTGGTAAGACTGTGATAACCGAATATAGGCCAAGTGGCAACTTGAATGTAAGCGACGGTCCAATCGCACTTGTCTCACTCGTCCGAGAAATGAGCGACGCCACTGTAGAGAAGGTCCATTAGGTCCATGGGGTATATACATGATTGATAGAATAAAATGATCTTCTATCTATCCTTTATCTTCATCCCTCTACTGCCTCATGGCTCCTGTAAAGAACGGACGCGTTTTGTTTCAATCAATTCCTACTGGTCAGTCTCCTCCTGTCACCTGTGCTCGTAAAAATGATAGTGAAAGTTGATTATATTCGTACTTTTTGATTAGGGTATCCTGAACCTGGAAAAACAACTATATATGATGAATCTCAAACTATCGATATTGATAACGTGCAACTTGATGGAGGATTTCTAGTTAAGACATTATGTATCTCTATCGATCCTTATATGCGTGGAAGAATGCGTGACCCAGTGGTCAAGTCTTATATTGTGAGTGTTCTTGCAATAGGTGATAGTCACATTGATCACTGATACATGTGCCCTCCTATTATCATCTATGGTTATAGTCAGCATTTCTTCCTGGAGAACCGTACGTTCCCTTTGAATTTGAAATTTTTTTTTTTTTGCTTTGTATTGATCTTATAATCATGTAGATTGAATGGTCATGGAGTTGCTGTTGTCATTCGTTCTGAACTCGAAAGTGTTAAAGCTGGAAATCATATTTATGGCCCTGCAATACGTGAGTTCTGAACTTGTATGTATGTGGCAGTGTCTCATTATGATACTATACAAGTCCACCAAGAGTATGCTATATATCAGAATCTGGACGGAATTCGCATCATTGACAATGATAACAAATATGAACTACCTTGGTCTGCGTTTATTGGACCTCTTGGAATGCCAGGTTCGTGAATTGTATACTATATAAATACGAGATTATGAGCTTGAACTTATTGGTCAATATAGGTAAAACCGCATATATGGCTTGGAAAGCGTTCTCTCGTGCCAAGAAGGTAGGTTACAGTACGTTGTGGTCGAAGACTATCCGTTTGCTTAAACGGACATTGTGCTGTATAGGGTGAGGTGGCTTTTGTTACTACTGGCGCAGGTAAGCTCGAATCTTAGCACTGAGATACTCCAAGTGTTAATACCAATGGTTTATAGGCCCCGTTGGATCGTGAGTATATGCGCATATATCTAGTGCTATATAGTAGCTGATCTGTTTCCAGACTAGTGATTCAATTAGCGAAAAATGATGGTTTGAAAGTGATTGCTTCTGCTGGTTCAAATGACAAAGTAGAATTCATGAAAGAACTTGGAGCTGATGTTGCGTTTAATTACAAGACAACGAGCACTAAAGAGGTTCTTGAAAAAGAAGGCCCAATTGATGTGTAAGCTTGAATTCTCTCCGAGTCGTATATCCCCAACGTTCGACAGCAGTAGCTCATGAGGTGTTTGTACAGTTTCTGGGATAATGTTGGTGGAGAAACTTTAGAAGTAGCTTTAGATGCTGCTAATAATTTTGCGCGGTTTATTGTGAGTTTATGATGTTTTTGAGGTGTGATAGAATCATTGCTTATAATCTATGCTCACAGGAAAGTGGCATGATGGCAGGTGTGTAAATATTCGATCAGGCAAGTTGAGAAGTGTAACTGAAAGGTTTTTAGGGTACAATTCGGGCGGCGTTCCAGTTAGAGTGAGTGTTTGTTTTCCACTTTCCCTCTTGATGATACCTTTGTACACCGTCTTAATCTGACAACCTTTATTATTATTGTAGAACTTGATGAATGTTGTGACAAAATCTCTTATTATGCAAGGCTTCGTTATTGCCAGGATGGAACCTGAATACGATGAAGATTTTTATGCAACAGTTACCAAGGATGTTGCTGAAGGAAAGATTAAATGGAAAGAGGATGTATTCAATGGATTGGAGCAAGTTGGAGAAGCACTCTTGGCTGTACAGAAGGGTACGAACAAGGCAAAGGCAGTAGTTAAGGTTGCGGACGAATAGATTATTATAGTATAACTAACACCACTACATAGACCTGTTTTCCATTTGAAAATTTCCTGTTTCTTTTGTTTCTGACCAATGGAATGGAACAGTACCCAAAAAGAAGATATTACAGTGCATATAGTGTACCCTATAACTGAGTAACACTCCGGTTAACCGGGTACTCCCAGTGCCTGTGGATGGCGATCCTGTGGTGAATCGCGAATGTATGTCAGCGGTTTGTCAGGGGCTTGGTCAGCGCCGCATCCTACGTCATCACAAATTCAGGGATATACAGGGGCTGATGGAGGTATAATAGTGTGAGATAGATTCAACTTGTTCCCCCTAACCTTGACCTAACTTTAGCGTTGTCATTATCACTAAACTGCTATGGCTCCTGTAAAGAATGGTCGTGTCCTCTTTAATTCGGTCCCTACTGGTTAGTTTTTTTCTATAGTTCCATTACTACGACGAGGCTGATTCAATTGTTTCGATTGTTTCAATGTTTTTAATTTATGATTATAATTGTGATCGTTAAATGAATACGTATCGACAGGGTATCCTGAACCTGGAAAGACAACTGTTTATGAGGACTCTGAAACTATCGATATCGATAATGTGAAGCTTGATGGAGGATTCTTGTTGAAGGTTTTGTATCTTTCTATTGATCCTTATATGCGTGGAAGAATGCGTGATCCATCAGCCAAATCTTACTCGGTACGTCGTCTCCGTATACTATACATGCATCATGGATCATGGGAGAAATACTTGTTATACTTATCGTTTGACTTCGGTTTATGTTTTTATCGGATCGAAAATCGTTATAGCCGCCTTACATTATTGGTGAACCGTATGTTTTTCGAATATGATGGGTGTTTTTCAGGTGCTAATCTTTATTTTTATTATTATGTAGCTTGAATAACTTCGCTGTCGGTGTAGTTATTCGCTCTGAATTGGATGGTGTTAAGTCTGGAAACCATATCTATGGTATATTCCGTAAGTACCTCCCTTATTCATTGAACATAAACTGTTCCATCCTGCGTCTTGCTCATATAAATGATACGTTATTCTAGCCTTCAAGCAATATGCTATCTTCAAGAATTTGGATGGCCTTCGTATCATCGACGATGATAACAAGTATAACCTTCCTTGGTCTGCTTTCGTTGGACCTATTGGAATGCCTGGTTTGTTTCGATTTCTTGCATGAATAGAACAAATGTGAGCATTTACTTGTTCATACAGGTAAAACCGCATTTATGGCCTGGAAAGCTTACTCTGAAGCCAAGAGGGTGAGCTATTCTCGAAATAAATATATTTGTGGTTATTGATAGAAATTTGGTGTCAATAGGGAGAGGTAGCGTTTGTTTCCGCTGGAGCAGGTAGGTCAACTTCAATTTTTGTGGGCTATATTGACTAAAAACATTCATAGGACCTGTTGGATCGTGAATATATGCGTATTATACGTTTACCATTATGAACTAATATGTTTTTAGACTTGTGATCCAGTTGGCGAAAAATGATGGTCTGAAGGTCATAGCCTCCGCCGGCTCGGAAGAAAAAGTACAATTCATGAAAGAAATTGGAGCTGATGTTGTATTCAACTATAAAACGACAAGCACCAAGGA
The DNA here is from genome assembly GCA_034638255.1 of Coprinus comatus. Taxonomy (NCBI): domain Eukaryota; kingdom Fungi; phylum Basidiomycota; class Agaricomycetes; order Agaricales; family Agaricaceae; genus Coprinus; species Coprinus comatus. Next base: position 142,552 of record JAWPGT010000032.1, read on the forward strand.
AGTTCTTGAGAAGGAAGGACCTATTGATATGTGAGTGTTCGTGCTGATAGAGTAGAAAGTAGCAACTCATTCATGAGGGTCATACAGCTACTGGGATAATGTTGGTGGTGAGACTTTGGAGGCTGCTTTGGATGCTGCCACGGTTAATGCTCGGTTCATTGTAAGTATTCTGACAAGCAATGGAAGTAGACCAATACTTACCGCATAACTTTACAGGAATGTGGCATGATCTCAGGTAATTAAATGTGTTCGTCTAGAGCCGAGAAATGTAACTAATGTATTTTCTTAGGCTACAACAAGGGTGGTGTCCCCATCAGGGTGAGTTTTGCTTGAAACATTTGTGCTGTCTTTTATCTTACAGAAACACCGTGTACAATAGAACTTGATGCATGTCGTGGCAAAGTCGATTACGATGAAAGGTTTCATTGTCTCTCGTATTGAATCAAGGTACAGCGAAGAGTTCTATGCAACAATCCCCAAGGATATCGCCGAGGGTAAAATTAAATGGAAAGAAGATGTGTTCAATGGATTGGAGAAGGCTGGAGATGGTATTCTGGCTGTGCAAAAGGGCACAAACAAGGCCAAGGCTGTAGTCAAAGTTGCAGATGAGTAAATAAATCACGTAAATAAATTACATAGTCACGAGAACATGTAAAGCATCAGTACATCATGCATCATGTTTGCTTCAATTCGGCCTGTCATTACTGTCAGACCTTAAATGATGGGTGGCTACTTTGCATCGAGCTCGAGCCTCCGCAGGATGATGTGCGCGCACGTTACATTATACTAGGTTTTCGAGGACACAGCGGGGGCTCAAGATCGATATGAGTATGAGCTTGAACCCTTTTATTTACGCAATTGAAGGAACCGAACAAGATAAATTAAGCGGCGGGCGGCTTCTGGTTTAGTCTTGTCAATGATGCACGCCTATATATAAAAAGAAGTGATTTCGAGGAATCTAAATTGAAGCTCTCTTTCTCCCTTTCTCATACCTCCCCCGCTTTAACAACATCATGGAGTCTGGTACAGTGAACGAGTCACAAGAGTATCTTTTGGGAAATGACGGGCATGAACGCACAGGTTCACCTACAAATATATCATTTGCAGCTTCAGGTGTAAATGGTGCTAGCGTTGGTGATGATTCTGGTTTTACTGCTGTTGGTAGTGTTAGTGAAGGCTCTACTGGCGTATCAGGGAAAGGAAAAGGGCGGGTTCAAGTGGATGGTTTGCCGGTTACGTCTAATGAGGGTTTGGGACCTTTACCTCCGTATGAGTCTCCTAATGCTCCTAATGGTGGATTGGTACCGGATGTTACGGTCCCTAGTGAAAGGGAACATAGAACTTTGGTTCTGTGTTTTGATGGGACTGGGGATCAGTATGTGTTTTTTTTTTCTGTTAGAAGTGGGATTGAGGCTGATTATATGCGCCTTTTGTTGTGTAGGTTTGATTCTGATGTAAGCTTACGCTGTTTTTTTCCTTTCACCTCGCGAGAGATTAAGACTGATGGAACGGATACATTAGAACTCGAATATTGTGGAATTGTTTAGTATTTTGTTGAAGAATGATCCTACGAAGCAAATGGTATATTATCAGGTATGTAGCTTCTTTCTATCTTTGTATACGTAACAACAGTGGCGTGTGCTGATTGGAACGCTTCACATTAGGCGGGCATTGGGACGTACACTGTTCCGCAGATTGCTACACCACTTATGGCCAAAGTATCCAAGGTACTTCCTTCCGCTCTCTTTTTCCTTTGGTGATGAGTTTTTATTAATTGAATTGATCCGCTACTGCTACTAGACGTTGGATGAAATGATTGCTTGGAATATTGATGCGCATATTATTGGTAAGTATATGCACCTCGTTTTGGTTTAAATCTCCGCGTTTGATTAATGTCGATTTTTTAAAAAGGCGGATATGAGTTCTTGATGCAGAATTGTAAGTGCTTAACGCTCTGTCTTTTAAGAATGATGTTAATATTACATGTTATAGATCAAGCTGGGGATAAAATATGTATCTTTGGATTCTCTCGCGGTTCCTACACTGCACGCTGGTATGTGCTTCCTTTCATCTAGTTGATTTAATTCATCTGATAGTTGAAATTTTGGAAAAAAAAAAAAAATAACAACAACAACAGTCTTGCGGGAATGATACATAAAGTTGGATTGTTACCTGCCGGAAATCATCAACAGGTTCCATTTGCTTATAAGATGTATACCAGTGCGGATCCAGTAGGCTGGAAACAGTCTAATGCGTTCAAAGCCGCATTTTCATCGCATGTTAATATTGATTTCTTGGGTGTTTGGTACGTTGCATATACAAATGGAACAAGAAACATTGACTAAATGCGTATATTTATGTATAGGGATACGGTAAATTCGGTTGGGATCATACCAAGGAGATTGCCGTTCACAACATCAAACACTTGTGTTCGTGTATTTAGACATGCGGTTGCGTTGGATGAAAGGAGGGCCAAGTTTAAACAGAATGGGTGGAATAGACCTACGAAGAAGGAAAGGATGCTCTCTGAAACTGATAGGAACACTGTTACTCCAGAAAGTGGAACTGAAGAACTTGCGGGAACGGAAGAAGGAAATCCTGGAACTGTTGCTGTAGATGCTGGGACTAGTAGTGCTGCTAACGACAAACCGAGTGGAGCAACGGGAGGAATGGAAGTGATAAGCAGAAGACATTAAGACAGTTGGAGAGGGAGAACAGTGCTGCGTTTGCGAAGCCGACGGATGTTGAAGAAGTCTGGTTCGCGGGATGTCACTGTGGTTCGTGCTCTTCGTTTAGTAATATATCGTATCTTGCTGATTGTTTGTTCTAGACGTCGGAGGTGGCTCAGGTACTATGCCTTTTTACGTATTTCAGATTCAAAGAAACTAAGTTCGGATGCTCTAGTGTTGAACGGAACTCGGCCTAGCTTGGCACGCATACCACTTCGTTGGATGATCCGACAAACCTTCTTGACGAACACAGGTATCGTGTACCACGCGCGTGGCCTTCAAAGAATCGGACTTGACTTGGATCCGTCGACTTATACTCCGATCCTAGTTCGCCCACCTTTGGCACCTGCTCCACCTCATATGAAGGTACAGGGTATTCCTCGTACCAAAGCAAAGGAAGAAGAACTCGAGGCAAGACATGTCGAAGAGGCCATTCTCGAACGAGAACTGACTGAAAATGATTTGGACGTAAGGGATGCATTGTCTCCTATCTATGATCAATTATCAATCGCATGGTTTTGGTGGATCTTGGAAATATTGCCGATGAAGGTTAGATATCAGAGAGAGAGGAATAATGAATGGACTTGGGACTTTTGGAAGATGTGGAATTTTGGAAGAGGAAAGCATATTGCTCGTCAAGAGAGACATGGAGTTAAGGTGCACAGAAGTGTCAAAATTCGGATGGAAGCAAAACATGAGGATGGGACGAACTATTGGCCAAAGGCAAACATGCAACTGGAGAAAGTGACTTGGGTAGATTAATAGGGTCGTGTTGATCGGAATATTCCATATGCCACAATATATATGTCTGTTATTTCGTGTTACGCGGAAGGTGATCGTGTGATGAACTACTTCGTGTATATATATGGTTAGGTTGACGTATGATTCTCTTCGGTTTATGTGTCGTTCCGATATATAACAACAATGACTTGATTCACAACTTGTCTTCTTTCCCAGACCACAATGTCAACCCACCACATCCAAGAGCCGACATTCGTCTCAATCTCAGAAACCCTCCAGAACAGCTCCTCAACTCCTCACAGCGACGACGACAACGACGATGATGCCAAATCTCCAATTTCACCTTTCACGGGTTATCCAACTGTAACCTCAACAAGTCCTGATCCTACACAACATGAACCTCCTCATCATGAAAAGACAATTGATCCAAGGACGTTTCCTAAATTCATACCACCTGAACATAAACATAGGACGTTGGTGTTATGTTTTGATGGGACTGGCGATCAGTTTGACGCCGATAATTCGAATATTGTGCAACTTTGTTCGACGTTGAAGAAGAATGATAGGACTAAACAGATGGTTTATTATCAGGTACGAGCTTTTTTTTTTCCCTTGAGACTGAGTATTGATTATTGGTTTTTAGGCGGGTATTGGGACTTATACTCCTTCGAAACCTGCTACTGCTACTTGGGCGCGTATTCAAAAGGTATGTGTATGTTCAGAAACTGTGATTGTATGCGGTTGATTTGATTGAGAATTGTGATTTTAGACTTTGGATGAGATGCTTGCTTGGAATTTGGATGGACATGTTATGAGTGGTTATGAATTCTTAATGCAGAACTGTACGTCTCCATTTCGTTGTGGTTTTACATTGAATATATGCGTGTCTTTGTTGTTAATTTATTATCCTGTAGACATTGAAGGAGACAAGATTTGCATTTTTGGATTTTCTCGCGGCGCATATACTGCTCGTTCTTTAGCAGGAATGTTACATAAAGTTGGATTGTTACCAGCAGATAATCATCAGCAAATACCTTTTGCGTATAAAATGTATACGCGTGTGGATGAGATTGGTTGGGAACAGTCGAATGGATTTAAGAAGGCATTTTGTATTGATGTTAATATTGATTTCTTGGGTGTTTGGTAAGTTATTAAACTCATTGATGTTATTACTTTTAAAAAACGCGCATATACTAATGAAGAGGATGACTTGTTTAATAGGGATACCGTGGATTCAGTTGGTTTGATTCCGAGGAGGTTACCGTTCACGACATCGAATACGATTGTGAAGACTTTCAGACATGCCGTTTCGCTTGATGAAAGGAGAGCAAAGTTTAAAGCTAATTTATGGAATCGACCTACGTCAACTGAATCTCAATTGGGTGTTCAAGCTAATAGAACTCCTCGTTCTATTGTACCTCAAGTCACGAAGGAATCGGAACCTAGTTCTGAAAGGGAGAGCAACAAGGAAAAGAGCGCCGATAGTGCTAGTGACAAGGAAAAGGAATCGCCCTCGACACCTCTTTCATTCAACTTTCCAAGCCTTACTAAAAGTACTGGTAGTGAAAGTAGTACGATGAATGCTAAAGGTAAAAGGATGATGTCGAATTGGAGAGATAAAATTTCGGAGGATGATAGGAAACTCAATTCAATGGAACGCATGTACTCCGGGAAGAAACATGAAACTGATATTGAAGAAGTTTGGTTCGCTGTAAGTCTATCACCCCTCTAACATCTAAATTATATAAAATCAGGATTTTAATCATGGACTTTCTTTTTTTTTGTTACTGCAAATAGGGTTGTCACTGCGATGTAGGCGGAGGAGCAGTATCCAACAAGACTCGTTATTCGTTGGCTCGCATTCCACTCCGATGGATGATTCGAGAATGTTTCAAAGCCAACACAGGTATCATGTTCGAAGCAGAAGCTTTACTTGATATAGGCTTGGATCCCGCGACTTTATACCCTATAGTTCTTCCACGACCTCCTCCGTTACTTCCAAAGAAGGATGATCATAAAATTAGGCAACATCCTAAAACGGAAATTCCTGTTAGACCTCACGCTACACTCAAGAAGAAAGGAGAAGAAACAATACAACACTTGTTAAGCCACGGAGAGACTCTAGGAAAGGAACAAAAAGCTGGATGCTCAACGGGAATAGAAGAACACGAAGAATTACATGATGCACTTTCACCTGCTTATGATCAATTGAAGCTTAAGAGGGTTTGGTGGGTTTTGGAAGTTATCCCTTTGTTATTGAGGTATCAAAGAGGTAATAATCAATGGGTATCGTATTATGGGTGAGTTAATTTCTCTTCATGGAACTCATAGACCTATAAAACTCACTCTTGGGAATTATAAGATCAAATATGGCGAAACCACGTTTCATACCCAAACAATACAAGAATGGCGTCAAAGTCCATCGAAGCGTTAAACTACGTATGGAAGCTGATTATGAAGATCCAAAAAAGGCCCAGAAGGGGAAGAAGTACAAACCAAAGGCTGAACTTCGTGTTGAACCTATTTGGATTGATTAATTGGATGGTCCGAGTTTTTTTCGAGATGAGACGAGGATAATGATAATTCAGGTTTCCCGTTCAGTAAGGAATCAAGGATGTGGATGTGGGTTGGTTCGTTTGATTTATGCACCTTTCTTTTTCTTTTTCGTTTTATCCTTATTTTTTTTTCGCTTTGTTTGAAATCCTAAATTAATAGTTCTGAGTCTTTGATCCTTTTTTTTTTTTTACAAGTCGATATATATTCTCTCAACTAGCATTATGATTATATACAGGTCTTACATACGATTTGTATATGGATTCTCTCTTCAGATACCATTACTATATCTCATTACTATATTATTCGTTTTGTCTTCTACCCTTTTTGACGGTCTTTTATCGTCCTCAAATACTTGCTATATTGCACAGTAACTCACCTTACTATACGGTCCCTAATATATATGCATTTGATCACATAAAAAAAGTCATTCGTTCAACGTTCATGCTTCAAGCAACTTATCGAGAGACAGAGTAGGTGGGGTCAAAATAATGTAAATAATGCAAAGGGTAGGTAACACACATAAAGTTAAGGCACATTGTATATACACGATGACAATGAGAGAAAAGGAGAAGGAAAGAGAGGGAATATGAAAAAAAAAAAAAACAAGAACCGTGTAATGATACAATATCAATATCAATATCTATATGAGAGAGAGAGAGAGAGAGAGAAACCAAAAAAAGTGTAAATGTATGTTGTAATGCTAATTGATCTGGTTCATTGACTTGCAAACACCCAATTATTTCGTCCTTATCATATGATCCATTTCCCGGAAAGAAAAACCCCATTTTTTTTTCCCGCTCATGCTCTATCCAAAAGTGCGCAGCCTTCAATTATACTAGCAGCGACGCCTTTGATCTATAGAAAGAAAAAAATCATGTCAGAAATATATTCGAAATATACTTAAAGGAAGAGAAGAAAGGACATACGTTAGCGGGGTAGAAAGGAGTGAAATGATGTCCAGGAATATCGATAACCTTGATTGGTGTACTGGCCAAAGTATCCCAACCATGAGTAGCAAGTTTCGCATCACTTCTATCAGCCAACCAAATAGGTACATCCTTAACACCAGGAGGATTGAAACCTTCAGAACTCCTCAACATTACCAAAGGAGGACAAGTTCCACCTGTAGCATGTGGATCGTAAACACCCAACATACGAGCGTTCATAGCGAATTGAGCTTTAACAAGACGACCCAAATCGGAATTGGCAGAACGAGAGTCAAGGTTAACTACTGAGTCGATAAGAGAATCAGATAGTGGGACGTGGTTGATAGGGGATGGAGAATCGATGAGGAGGATACCCTTGGTGACGATGCCTTTCTTGGCTAATTGAAGAGAAGTCTCGTAGGCTGCAACACCTCCGAAGGACCAACCTAAAATGAAATGCGACGTTATCAGTCAACTAAACTTAAGAAATAGATTGTGAAGAAGAAAAGTATCTTACCTCCAAGGATAACGGGACCTTGTGTTATCTTAGAAATGTAATCAGCATATGCAGAGGCCATTTCAACGACTCCAGCCCAAGGTTCAGAAGAGACGAAGTGTGGGTTATTGAATCCCCAAACTTGTCTACCGAGCGAGGAGATACCGTTGTAGTAGTTGATCAAACCACTACCATCGTGAATAAGGAAGAGAGGTAAGGAGCTGCTAGTAGACTTCTGTAAGGGAAGGGGAACAGTGTCGAGTTTCAATGCTTTAGTGAGACGGGTAGCGCTTGCGGGGGCAATTGTGATCGAAAACTCGGACTTTTCTGGAATGGCGGCTTTCGGTGCGGAGATTTGATGTTTGACGGTTTCATGTACTGGGGCTTTCTGTTGCGATGAAGAACTTCTGGATGAGAGGTGGGAAGCGAGGTATGTTTGGACTTTCTTCGCTGTTTTGTGCTCGTCGAAGAAATGACCTGGGAGATCAATACCAAACTCGGTCTTCAAAGCAGCCAGAGCCTCAATCGAAGTCAACGAATCCAAACCGAGGGTTTCGAAGTCGGCGTCGTCACCAATATCTTTAGCACTGACATCTAACACAGCAGCAAGGACGTTCTTGACATCAACATCACTGTTAACCACCAATAGTGTTGGTTCTGGCAATGTCTCATCAGGAACTAAAGTTCGTGGAGATGAAACAGTGCTCTCTGGTTCAGTGGGGCGAGATGAGCCAGCGGGGGCGTTGGAAGAGACTTCAGCGATGATATCGGCGACGCTGTTGCAGTGAGAGAGTTTGGTGGCGTCGAGAGGTATAGAAGGGAAAGTAGCCTCGAGTTTGCCGAAGATTTCGATGGACATGAGTGAGTCAACTCCAAGAGCACCAAGATCGGTGGTCAAGCCAATGTTTGAAGCGCTAACGTCGCAGGTTTCTGCAACAATTCGAGTTATCTCACTCTGAATGCGCGAACTATCAGTTACAATAGTAGGGGCAGATGTCTTTGGGGGAACAGGAGCGGTAACTGGAGATGGTTGAGAAGGGCGGCTGGCAATCGAAGGCGTGGCAGCGAAGCGAGTCTTCTGAGGAGTGGCGGATTTTCCAGCGGCATGTGCGAGACCTTTCTTCAAACTGTTCAAGCGGACTTTACGGAAGTGCATGTCCTTGATATGTGCAACGAGGACGGGGGGTTGCGATAGCTTGACAGCGTACGCCTCTGCGAGCATGACACCTTGATCAGCAAGCCAACCGTTGCTGCAGTATACAGCATAAGAAGCATCGTTGTCAACTTGCTCTGGTATAACCTTCACAGTACCAACTTGTGCACAGATATAAGCATCGTTTGAGCCCCCTTGCATGTTTGCGACAAACCCAGCGACGTGGAGAAGAGTATCAGTGAAGACGGGATGGACTACGAATTTGCTGCGGTCATAAGAGGCTGGGAGGCGGACAGAAGCATAACCCTCCATTCCGGTAGAATCAACAGTCAACGAACGCATGGTGTGATATTCCTTAGCATAGTCAACGACACGAGGGAAAATGACCTCATAAGCCGTGCGAGTTGAGAAAAGTTGAGAGGCTTTCCCATTACGAGGTTTGACAACGGCGGACATATGGCGGTTGATGATGGGGAGGGTACGGGAGAACTTAGTCGATGTCTTTGAGATAGACTCAACCTTGTATGCACCATGCACGTGTACTGCTTCCTCGGGTGATCCGTCGACTCGAGAAGCCACAAAGAAAGTACCTTGGCCATCCCGAATAGTGATGTTCGTGATGACCGTCCTAGAAACTTCTTCATCGTAAACAAGAGGCTTCGCGAATTCGATACCACGAAGGACAGTGTGGTTGCCAGAAGTAGGGATGGAGAGGTGCTCCTGGGAGAGCTTCAAGCCAGCGTAAACTTGCTCTAAGTAGACAGAAGCGGGGCACAACGGCATGCCACCGACACTGTGTCCTCGGATGGAACTAGCCAATTGGCTAATGGGCGTCTCGAAAATGGCAACATAACCATTGTCTTGAGCAGGGTATTGTGTCCAGCCTCGCAACATCTTGTAATCTGTCGTGGGTAAGGATGGTTGTGCCGTGGGAGCTTCAATCACCTGCGCCACAGGAGCATCATTTTCCTTGAACGCAACCCAGAATTTGGACTTGTTGAATGGGTAAGTAGGAATGCTGATGCAGTTGACAGGAACGTGATCGAAGACATTACGCCATCTGACCGGAGCATTTGTGCCGAATAATTGAGCGAGAGTAGTAGTGAGGGTAGACCACGGTTCCTGGTTCTTTCGGATTGAGCCAAGAAGCAAGGCACTCTTCGGGACTTCAGCAATCCCCTTGAGCATAGGGAGAGAGGTTGTGTGAGGGCCAATTTCAATCCAAGCGTCAACAGCAGGAATAGTTGTGCTTGCAATTAACTGTTGAACACCCTTCGAGAATTGGACGGGCTCGGCACAATGTCTAGAGAAGTACTCGGCATTGAAGACGCTTTCATCTCCAGGGAAAACAATGTCTCCATGAACATTTGAGATGATAGGGATTGTCGGTGCACTAATAGTGACGCGCTTGGCCAGATCCGTGAGATCGTCAAGAAGAGGGCTCATGGCAGAACTATGATAGCCGAATGGAACGGAGAGAAGAACGTTCTTGCAATGGACTTCAGCATCAAGATGAGCCTTAAACGCCTTAAGAACAGGAATGGGCCCCGACAGAACACAATCAACGGAGCTATTGTAGCAAGAGATCGAGAGGTCGGCGAAATCCGGCGAAGAATCGATGGCGGCTTGAGCGTCCTTGTGTGGAAGATTGACGGCAATCATAGCAGTGGTATCCACAGCACACTTGGAGATCATGAAGCGAACACGGTTGGCAATAAGGATAAGAGCTCCTTTGAGCGTGAGGACGTTTGCAATGACCAACGCAGCGTATTCTCCAAGACTAAATATAGGCGTTATTTAAGGTATATCATTACTACTTTAAAATGTACTCACCTATGACCAACAACAATGCCAGGTGTGATACCCCACGATATCCAAAGCTTAGCAAGAGCATACTCAAGGGAAAATATGGCGGATTGATAGGCCTCAAACTCCTCGAGCTTGCTCAAACCGCTGGATTCTCCTTCAGAATTCAAAATAGCCAATACTCCTGGGAAACCACCTGCAGTCAGAATGTTATGACATTCGTCAATGGTCTTCTTGAACAAAGGTACAGTCTGGTATAACGAGCGTCCCATGCCAAGATATTGACTACCTTGGCCAGAGAAAATGAATGCAGCAGTGAACGGAGCTCCCTTGACTTGAGTAGTGGGAGCCTTGGTCAACTTCTCGATGAGCTCCTGTTTGTTGCTTGCAGAAACAGCAAGTCGATGTTCGAAGACTACACGCCTGGCCGTTGTCGTGTAAGCAATATCAGCAAGTGACGCAGATTCATTCTTGGGATCTTGGATCCAATCAATGAAACGAGCTCGGAGAGTCTCAAGAGCGCTTGAGTCCTTCGCCGAGATACCGAAAGTGTATGAGAGACCTTCAGGTGCCGCATTCAGAGATCTGAGATGTTCCTCGAGAATTATAGCAGTATTAGAGCCAGCTGCACCGAAATTGTTGAGAAGTGCGACACGAGATAATCCTGGTTCGGATGGGTCCCAAGATGTTTGGACCGTATCGATAATGGTGTTATCGGACTTGAGATCAACGATACGAGGGTTGAGATTCTTCAGAGAAATAAGCCGAGGAATACTCTTGTTTCGCATCATAAGAAGCAATTTCGCCATTCCAGCCGCACCTGAGGCAGCTTCCAAATGACCGATGTTGGATTTTACGGATGTAATATGGAGAGGGTTGTTCTCGGAACGATTCCGACCGAAAATGCTCCTGATACTCTCGAGTTCGTTGGGATCTCCGGCTTGTGTCCCGGTTCCATGTGCTTCGATGACATTGATACGATGGTGTTCAATACTTGCGGAGTCAAGAACACGTCGGAATAGGTTGGCTTGCGTGGGAGCATGGGGGTGAGTGATGGAATGAGCGCAACCACTCTGATTGACTTCGACTGCTCGGATTACTCCAAGAATGTTGTCATTCTCAGCAATTGCGTCCGAGAGACGTTTAAGGACAAACATTCCAACACCTTCTGACCGAGAGTACCCGTCTGCGGAAACATCGAAGGCCTTGCATTGCCCTGTAGGACTCAAGAAGTGCCCTCTATCTAGACCCAACATCATCTAAAATAATCCCGTTAGAAACTCTTTCCCTATTTATATTGGCAGGGCTTACATCTGGACTAGAAATGATATTCACTCCACCAACGAGAGCGGCGTTACAATCGTGATTGGCTAGTGATCGTGCACCTTGATAGAATGCCACCGCGGAGGAAGAACATGCCGTATCGACAACGACTGACGGCCCGCTCAATTGCATAGCATATGATATACGTCCACTCAAGAACGCCTTAAGGGTTCCTGCAATACAATTATAATAATGTTACCCAGAATAAACGAAGTTGACATACCTGTACTATAATAAACATCTATTTCATTCCGCAAGTTTTGCAGGTAGTCGTGGGTAGCGACACCAACATAACAGCCAACGGTATCTTGACTCCACGTGTCGGTGGAGTTAGGAACGTACCCTGCGTCTTCCAATGCTTCATAGGCCGCATGCAAAAGAAGACGCTGTTGAGGGTCCATACTCTTCGCTTCGCGCGGGCTAATCTTGAAGAACCTGATAAGAGTTATTAACAATCAAAAAGACACATCTATATATAACTTACTTATTGTCAAATTCATCGACATTATCAACAAAATTACCGGTGTGCGCCTTCATTGATCGCTTCGCATTCTTTCCCGAATTATAATTTGCCACACTGAACCTCTGTTCGGGTATCTGGAGATATTATTAGAACTCTTCCGTAAACGGTGACTGATGATGAGATAAACACCTCTTGGATAGTGTTGATGCCTGTCTCCAGAACCTCCCACAACTTATCATTGTTCGAAGCACCAGGCATATTGACTGCCATTCCAATAATAGCAATGGGTTCTTGTTTCGCCTTCTCTTCTGATTCCAAACTCGTTTTCGCAAGGTCGAGGGTAGAAACGTTCTGACGAGAGAACGCACGATCGAGGCCTTTGGTTAGGCCTGACCCAGGACCGCAGTTGAGAAGTCTGACGGGAACCTCTTGTGGTACTGTTGCAACAGTTTTTGCAACGACGAGATCCCAGTTGATTGGCTGAGTGATGATCATGTTTACTATTGTCTCAACGAGAGAACCAGACCCCGAATCAGAGTCGCGCATGATTGAATCACCTGTCAAGGTAGAACGAATAGGTACTCGGACATCCGAGAAGGATGGGAACTTGATATTCCGCATGTTAATATCTCTCATTACCTTGTCGCGTACAGGGGTTTCGAGAATTGCTGAATGGTAGAGTGTGTCGAGGCTAGTCTTGTGAACAACTGCATCTGCAGAGAGGCTCGCTGAGAAAGTGGCCAGATGGTCTGGTTGTCCTGAAACGGTGATACAGGTATTATCGGCGATCGCTGTCACAAAAAGAGTTCGATCTCCGATTTGCTTTAAAAAGGAGTTATCAACTTTGCAATCTAAATTATTATTTTGACGTGGGACATACCTGGTTGAAAGCAGTAACAGCATCTTCTACTACATCTCTCGTCAATCCCAAGAAAACCAGACTCCATGGGAGAGAAGGATCTTGGTCCGGCGGCGCAGCGGCCAGCACTGCACGACGGTATGCTTGAGTTCTGACACCGATCCAAATGGCAAGTCGGTATGCTTCTACTGCTCGTGAAATGAAGGTGGCAGTGGTAAGGGATGTTCCAACAATGACTGCTGGAAGGATTCCAGAGGAAAGACCAAGTACTCCGGTACCGTTCTCTGCATTACGTTGCAGAACATCACTAAATGGTGTGAAAGATCCCGTCGTTTCCGCAACGTGATCGATGAAAGCAAGATATCGAAGGGCTTGGAGTAGGAAAAGAGTAGGTCCAGAGACCACCGGGTTGTGTCGATAGCGAGCTAGGGGAAGAGAAATAAGCGTTGCTGGCTTCGCGAAGTCAGCCAAATCAATTTCAGCTTCTTGGAGGTCGCTCAAACTCATGGTTGAGAGTTCCGAGATGAAAGAGTCATGGCATGCCGATAAGAGAGTTGAGGCTGAAGGGGAGGAAGCATCGCGTAGAGCTTGTTCGCGTACTTGAGGGGTATTGGAGGCCGCAGTGCCTTGGCCAGCGAAGACTGGTATGTGTAGGTCGGACACTGTGGCGGGAGCCATTGTGTTAAGTTCACAATGTTGCGTATGGAGGCATTCCATGAACTCGTGATGCTCTTTATAAAAACAGTTGGGCTTTGATTAATCCGTAAAGAATCGAAGAGTTCGGTACGTGGTTTGCACAGCACGCTTCCGACGGTGCTATCGCATGTGACAGGAAGGTGTGTTATGCGTATCGCGTGTTGAATTGATTCCTACGGGGGGTCGGATTTGGAGCAGTTTCGGTAAGACAACACAGAGATTGTGATTAGACGAATCAATCTGTAGTTTTCAACTTGGCTCGGTCAGGGGTGTCTGGAGCAGTTTGGCAAGAGAATGGAGGTCTGTGGGGATTAAACAAGCCCGTACAGAGCATTCAATGAGCTCCTCAGAGGAGAGCCGGGTACTTGCAGAGCCAAGGGGGGGGTCACGGAAGGCCAATCGCAAACCCACTAGAATCTCCGAATGTCACAGCGATGAAGTCGGAAACTAAATGTATGCATTATACTTAGCCAAAGGACAGAGTATACGACGATCCGCTCACTTACAGTAGACCAGCGTTCGACAAACGTTTCGGCTTCTCAAAGATGAAGTCATTAAGCTATAAAACATTGTAAACCTCACGGACTCCCTCGTCATGTTGATTCCGATGTTGTATGTTCTTGTTTGTCAAATACATAAATTTACCTCTTTTAGATATTTTACCTCGAGCTCATCGCCATCAGACAAATATCTACCTCAAATATTAATGAGCGTACGGCAAAAATCGATAGAGCAACCCCTCTATCACACACAAATTGATCTTTCAAAAAATATACAAACCGAACCAACCATCACCATGAAAAAGTAATCTCCAGGAAAATTAACAAAAATTAATTTCCACAACTCGGTACTCCATGGAGTCACTGTCAATTCATGACCAGGGGAATAGAAGTTGAAGCTGGATCAATGTCCTATTACGGTAACGCAGGGGGAGTGAAAATCTTCCGGTACGGTATCTCAACGCCACAACACGAGGTTGACGTCTCACGAATCATATCTGAATGAGTCTAACAGAAACTACAGGTTGAATGATTAAACCATACATACCTTATCTTGGTGGAGTAGTATTATGAATTTATGTAACTAGGTGATTCTTCAGACTGTAGCAAAGCTCTGGCGATCACTGTCCGAGCAGTGCTGCAGTATGAATTTATGAAACTCATTTGTACTACTACTCCATTGATTCTTTTTTTAGCCGAAGAAGGGCCCCGAGTGAGCTTGATCCATTTATTCAGTCAGTATGATGAGCAATAGCATATCAGACCTATAACGGTCACAACCATCGATTTAAACGGCACATATCTACTATTTTTCCAGTGCCTCTTGAATTTAGTCAACAGATATTTCAATCCTCTGCACCCTGCATGAGTTTGATGATGAGCAGGGGGAAATTAGACAGATTACATCAATGTGAGGGTCCTCATGAGACATCGGTAATGCAAGCTAGGTGAACACCAACTCGATCTTACAACTACTACAACCGTTCCAAAGTATATCTAGCATGAGCTAAGAATATTAGGTACCAATGGAAGGCGCCTTCTCCTTCAGTGATATCAACAGAGGGATCTTTTTCCCATCCTCTGGTGAGCTCAATTGAGTTAAATCTTCAATCTCAACGTGATGACATCGCTTGTGTACAACAAATGATGTACTGTGAAGACGACCATTCCTTGTGATTTGTGATTGATATTATTTATATAGCATAAAGCTTTAAAACCTCCAGTTAATATTATCCCAATTTACATCTCTTAGTACTCAAAGTCGTTAGCAATCAACATTTATTGTTGTCGGTTATGGTTCAGCTCCGGGATCCTACAATCACGATCGTAAAGGAACTCAGAACCGGTGCTCAAACTTGACTGCTTGATAACACTTGGCAAATAAGTCAGTTTGAAGGCTTCTCCCGTTTTGGCACACGAAACATCTCTCCATCACAGCATCGTTACGTGTTTTCTAGTTACTAGCGGTTAATATACTGCTGCTACTACTACTACTATAGTAGACTGATACCGATACCAATTCAACCTACTGAAACATGACAACACTTAATATTAATACTGACTGACAGTCGTACTAAGACCAGCATATTTGAGAGCTGAACTCCCCGTAGTGAATTGATCCGTCCATGGCGCAATACACCTCTCTTGGCAATACATATATGGCATCGACATCTACACTGTCTCTTTCTTTGGACAGGTCAAACGCTATACCGCCACCGTGCTCATACCGTTACTCTACGCCGGAGGTTGTACCATCGCCGCCCTGCATCCGTCGTAGACTTAGGTCATGTACTATATATAGATATTTTTAATTCCATTCAGCCAAAAATACAATCATCGGTATCAATGTTCATCGAAAAAAGTTCATCATTAACCAATGCTCTCAAAGTATCTCCCAGGGGCTAATACTTAGATATTCCACACATGGACAGATGCCGGCATGTCTGAGCACTCATAGCTCCAGCTGTAACTTGTCCATTCCTCCTACACAACCGGAACATTCGATCCTGATGATGAGAACCACCCCCTACAAGCGCGCCGGGAAGTTGAATCACTAAAATCGTATCGTGCTATTCATGAACGTTATCACATTCCCTGAGTTTCACCACCGGAAGCCTCGAGACCCTAAGTCATCGGGGATGAATGGTACAAGTTCTTGATCTGAATGTTCCAGGCTTAATATCTTGACTGTTGCAACTGACAGACATGTACCCGGGAGTGCGTGTTAGAGTCAAACACAAATATACTTTAACAGTGTGCAATTCAAAATGTCGTACCCCGCCACTTGGCTATATTGATCATCATGATATTATCCATATAATCAGTATGGCTCTAACTTATTTTAAGAATGGAGCAACCATCTTACGTACGTGCAAGGGGCAGTGCGAAAAGCTTATAACCTAGGTCTCGAATTTCTCCAGTCGTTACATGGGAACTTGTCCTAGAAATGACTGTTCATAAAGTTATGTTTCCGCTCTGTTTTATCCTTTTATGCTCTAGTAGACTCCATCGCTGTTAAGAAGTATTAAAAAAGGTACCTGAGTACTAGTATGCCATTAATAGCTACCTCGCGTCCCAAAATTTCGACGTGTTTGATAGGCAACAGATACGGAGCAAATATAATACATAACCTTACCGGTGACCTAGAGACGGCGTAAAGATATTCCACTAGTACTTACACTGCTAGGGGCTATTGTGATTTCCATCCGACGCTGTTCAGGGAAATAGAAATGCAGTGAGCCTCCCTGCATAGATTCATATCTGACTATATTAACGCAGTCAAGTTAAACAAAAAAACCTCAGAAAAGCGCTCAACTAACTTCAAGGTTGTGTTTGAACTTTTTGTAGTTTGAAACTCATGGGACGAAATCCTATTAATACCCACTGTTCTGCGCCGCAGTCGTTATTTAGATCTCACTGATATTGACATTGTCACTACAATTACCATTTGTATTAACACAACGGGTTTTTTGTTACCGTTATTCCGCTGCTATTCCATGGGTACTACCAAGGTAAACATAAATATACGCTTTGTTACAAATCGAAGTTCAATTATCTCCTGAAGTACTCAGCCGAGAGAAACATCATTTTAACAACAAATGCTTGGCAGGGATGCTAAATCAAACATATTATGGGGATGCTCAGGGTCACACACAAACTTACCTCGCTTAACTCATAACCCAATTAAGTAACATATGTAGTGCTCAAGTCTGTAAGAAATCTCCAAAGGTGTAAAAGTTGAACAATATTTACTTCTTCGAAGAAAAAGATGAATTGCCCCGCATCCGTGGACTAAGATCCCAGGCTATTTACAACGAGAAGTATTAATATTATATGATTAGCTGGTCATGACTGCATTTGAAAATAGGTTGAGGATCGGGAGTGAGTGGTACATGATCTACAGGGTCTAGTTCCGTTCTAGGATATCTCAGCACACCCCCACCTACCTGATTGGAAATTTGACCCACATCCTCGACATTGATTGCCATTTTGACCTGTTATGATGTTTTCTCCTGAAATCTCAACCTCCCACACTTTTTTCATTCCAAGCGCAGTGAAACAGCGAGAAGAGCGGGACTTACGGGATAGTACGTGTATAATAAGATTAGAACTCGAGAAGAGACTGTAACAATTTACAGCATGGCAGGAACATCCCACCACCGACAACTGTGAGACCGTTTTCTGATCTATGAGAGAAGGGGGAGCAGGAAAAGAGGTAGGTAAGCATTAGCTTAGGACTTGGATTGATTTTGAGTCCTGATCGGTAGAACTAACCAACATATTCGGTAGGATTAGCCGGTGTTCCTGCTCACCCGTTAGAAGATTAGATAAGGATTTCAGTCGCGTTGAATCAAGTATTTATGCATTATGAGTTATAGAATGGAGCTCCAAATATGCTCCTACAGAATGTGTGATGATATTGTCGTCATTCATAAATTTATTGGACATTAGAGCAATTGAGCAAGCTGGAGAGGCTCTGATTGTTACACTGCTAGACTGATGGATTACGCTTCACTCTGGTTTGATTGGTATCTCTTTTAAAATATCTGCATAACGCTTATCCATTGTGAGAAATTGCGGGTCAATTGTCAATTACGCTCTGAGCAAATGTAATAAGAAGCAGAGGAGCAGAAGAGCATTGCGAAAACCAACCAAACATGGAAGTTACAATTAGTGTTTCCAGACCGGCGCTTGTGTAATGCAAGTGCCGATAATTCCGTTCCTGATGGAAATGGGATTACCGACCGAATTGCTGGTACGTTGAAGAGCGATGGACACAAATGTGATGTTGTTCGTATTTAAAAGTAGTATTACGATCTTCGTCCCCATCAATGTCAGTTCACATTTTAAGAATGGAAGGAAAAAAGAAAATAATGTTGTCCTGAATCGGCTCGGTTGCGATGCTTACGTAATGCGACTGATACCCGACTTCACGGTGCTGAGCAAATGGTTTGGTGTGTCGAATTCATTCGCCGGCGTAACTTCAATCTTAGTGCGACATTAGACAGCAATACATTTCACTTGGCAAGGTTTCACAGATTGGCAACACCCAGGTTCGTATGCCCCGAGTCAGTAAATCTCTTGGTTGATTGAAGAATCAAGATGCAGTGAAGTGGGTTTGAGTCTCTTCAAACTCATATAATTCTTTTCATAGAGACATCGCATAACCCGGGCAGCTGATTATGGATCACTAGCCGTGAGGTCCGGGCATTTCCTTCTGTGAACACATCTGACCGGTAACCGATGTAAGAGCCAAAAAAACCACTCTTACTGTTTTGCGCCGCTTAACCAGATTGTACACAGATTGATGCACCGCTATTGATTCGCCAAGATGCACTTCAACCATAGTTCAGAGCTCTTCCAGGGGCTTATATAACATGCACCCGAGGTTCCCTCCTCGAACTTTCTTTCCCTTCAGCCATGGTTGAACCTGTACAATCTGCGGCGCCTCCTATGAGGCATTCTATTGACTTCAAAGCTAATGGAGAAATTAGTCGCATGCGGAATCATAAGGGTGAGTGTCGAGCTACGAGGCCGAGGGGGACCAGTCTGATAACTTCGTTCAGGAAATATGCCTTCACTTCCTCAGACGAAATATTGTACGTTGTGCCCAGCTAAGTTCACCCGTACAACCCATCTTAACCGCCATCTTCGCTCGCGTACGTATTCCCATTTTTTTAAGCCATTTGAAATCCCTTATCTTGTGGCTGATAGATACGAATGAACGACTACATAGATGCAATGTGAGTAAGTCTGTCACAGCTAGAAGCGAGTTACTTATTTCTGTCACGTCAGACCTGCCACGCAGAGTTCACACGAAGTGACCTGCTAACTAGACACAAACGAACTTGTGGTGATGCGTAAGTTTTTGTGAAAAACGATAACAAAATGTAGAAATGTAACCTTCTTTCAGACGAAACGTGAACAAATCACGTCGAAAGTCCTGTCAGGTTAGTTTTATTTGCTCTGGCTCACCGTGTTTCTCTGACCGTTTTTAGGCCTGTGCTGAGTCAAAAGTTAAATGCAACCTCCAATACCCCTGCTCTAAATGCTCGTCACGAGGACGAGACTGTATTTTTATTAACGACCCTGAAGCATCAAGAAATAAGCGTAATGCAGCCAAGAAAGCATCCCAAACGTCAACACCTAAATCATCAGCAACGACCAACTCATCCAACTCTACATCTCCCATTCATAATATGCACATGCATTCCCATTCTTCTTATCCCTCATTATATTCTGGAAGCGACATCACACCATCTCCTACACTATCTATGAACAAGCAAATGGTACCTCTGCCCCCACTCGATCTTCCGGGATTCTGCTCTAGCTCCTCAGAGGCTTCATCTCGTTCATCTCCTCGGTCGGACCTCTATGAACCTCGCGGAGACTTTGCTCAATCATTCGAGGTTACGACCTTTGATACCTTAACCTTAGACAATCAAGTCGGTCGGCTTTTCCCTCAATCACCCTTCGATAATTTCAATTTAGATCATACAATATCACCTTGCTCCCCACCCTCAGTTGCGGGTCACGATCTATCAAATTGGATGGAAGGAGCAGAGTTGTTCCCAAGGCTTGCAGGTGGTGATATCTTTTCTTATTCACCAGGAATGAGGATAGATGGTCAGAATTCATTTATGACAGATTATGCCTCTCTTCCTTCAGCTTCTTCACTCAGTACACCCACTTCACAGCTTGGGCCCACACCAAACCCAACGGGAGCTTCATTTGATTCCTCGGCGCTTACAAACACGATAGACCCCTCAGCCGAGGACTTAGAGCACTATCGTATGTTAATTCCTTACACGTATGAGCTCTAAATATTTAAACCCATACCCACACAGTATATCTCTTTTTCTCTGCATTCAGCACACAAATTCCATTAATTCATCCTTCCACGTGGAAGACCGACGGCAAACCTGCTATTCTTATACGTGCAATGCAAGCATGTGGGGCTCTTTTCGTAAAATCGAGGACAGCAATGAACTTCATCAACAATACTCTAGTAGTGACACGGGATAGTCTTATATTAGAATTTGTAAGCGCTCCCGGATTCATCATACCGTTTTTACCGAATGCTTACTACCTCTCACCTCAGTCCAACAATGTTTCCGACTTATCTCAACAAATTAATCTCGTTCTTGCTGTGGTTCTATTACAAACGATTGGGCTCTTTCACCAAAGGCCGGACCAGAGGGTATCATCGAATGTGTACCATGGCATGCTTGTAATGGTACGTTAAATGTTTCAAGCTGCGGTTACTGTATGCTGACTTATCAATCTAGATGATACGGAGGATTGGCCTCCTTAACCGTGTTGCGTCATGGGGATTACCAGACCTAAACGACATAGGCGCTTTGGACAATGCTTGGAGGGACTGGGCTCAGCACGAAACCGTGAAGCGGTATGTTTTCGTTTTTATTCCCATGGAGACATGTCTCACACCAATTGATAGAGCACTCCTCCTTTCATACCTCCATGACTGCTGTCACTGCATGTATTTTTCAATGCCTCCATCCTTCAGCCCCAACGAATTCAATATCAATCTACCGTGCGATGATGGTTTATGGATGGCTGGTAGTGCAGCGCAGTGGCTTCAATCTATGAAGTCGCCTTCTCCCTATGGCCTCGGTCTTACACGCATATCAGGCTTCGGTATGCAACGTGCATTGGCAATTCTAAGCGATACACAACCATCGGCGGTTACACCAACCCTAAATCCGTTCTCTCATTTCATTCTCATCCATACAATCCTCAGAAACCTATATGCTTCAAGCGCTCGTTCCTCATCAGAAAATTCCTCCATAAATACTCCGTCTGCCGACGACTCTCTCAAGGAGAGTGCCTTTTCAATACAATATGCTCTCCACAATTGGTACCAAATGTGGATGGGTAGCCCTGACGCAATTCGCTACGAAAACAACCGAATCGAACCTCCATTCATTTATAACGCTCTTCCTTTTTATTGGCTCGGCCAAGTCTCCCTAATGGCATTGCAAGACGACGCTAATTTGGACGGTGATCGTAAAAACGAAGGACGGTATCGCCTGATGAAGGAATGGCTTGATAGAATCAAATCACATCTTCGCAATGGCACTCAGATTCCAACACAACTGTGGGAGGAACTGATGAAGATCCGGCACGGACTCCAACTTCGGCCAAATCAGAACAACTCCGAGGGTGGTTTGACGGCCTTCTTCCCTACGGGCTAGAGGAAGAAGTTCTTCTTTTTGGACGATTTAACTTATTCAAACCTTATTCATCTGGTTCTGTATCATTACGCATGTTTTCTCGGTCATTGCATTTGCATTTGCATTATTACAAGTTTTTACTGTACTATCTTGGGCATATTGAGAGAGTTTCGATGTTTTCGTAGAGTTTTTTTTAACTTCATGACATGACGTGTTAGATAGAACTTGTTTTATGAGCATTGGAGGCTTGGAGCGTCTGATGGGTCAGTTGACCATAAAACTATTTTGAGAGATGATTCTATTTCCTCGGAAACTACAAAATACAAAATCAATTAAGGCATGTGTATGTATTTCAATGAAGACGTCTGTGAAATAAAACAAGTTAGTTTGCTAATTCGAAAAAATTGACAAAGGAGTCTCAGCGAAAAAGGAGTCGTCGTTCCCACCGAAGCAAGTCGTACTCATTAAAATCAGTTTTTTTTGTATCATCGACAAAAAGAACACCTGACTTATGAAATGAATAAAACTGCTCACCTAATATACCCGAAACATTACAAGAAAAAATGTACCAGATTTTATCGACATACCATGACATTTCTATTGCATCACGATATTTCCTATGCCTGGGTTGGTCTCGAAGGTAGTAGACTCCGAAGAGTCATGGCACTGTGTCGACGGTAGAGCCGATGCGACCAGCGTGGCAAACCTGCTTAAGGAGCGTCTTATTCAGTTACAGGCCTTATATACCACGTCGGAGTTTCGGAAGCTTCCGGTATATATAGTCAGCTCGGCACCTAGCGTTCGCTTTATTATTTAACCGTCATGGTCCGTGCGCCACTCCTGATGTCAAAATGTGTAGATGAATAGAAGAATATATTCTGGTCAACAAATATTCGCTCTTTGTTTTCTATTGTCGATATATAGCAAACAGAACAGCAAGTACGTAAATAAAGTTTGGCAGATTGATATTCGGTTATAAAACGAGAGCTTTATATACTTAGCGAGATGTATAATGTCAAAAATAAATAGAACATCCTTCATTCCCTCATTCTGTTAACTCAATCATCACCTGATAAGGTTCATAAGAACATGAAGCATGTGTGACTAAATCTCAGAAGACCTTTAAACTCACACGGATTGGCGTTTCCCAATGGTAGATGTCATTTAAAAAGGTACACCGTGACAAACTTCTCCTATAAGTGCCTTATCCCACCGATTCACTATCACTTCAACTACCGACGTATAACTTCACATGCCCGTAGAGATCAAAGGCAGTTGTCACTGCGGGGCTGTCCGATATTCAGTCCAAACCAGTACTCCAGTTCCGTACCAGGTATCTTAAAACAACAACGTTATCCGGCGATGATACTGATAGGTTCATAAGCTCTGCTTCTGTTCCATATGCCGCAAAGTCGGCGGCACAGGGGGGTCCATCAACCTTGGGGGACATAGCAACACCCTCAAAGTTGAAGGAAAAGAGAATCTGAGGTATATTCATATGTCCCATCTTCTCCTGATTGTCCGTTCTGAATATGATCATTTCGCACATCGTAGTGTCTATAATGCTGTCTTGGATCGTGATACTCCACAAGAACGCAGGGCATCCTCTGAGAGGAATTTTTGCAAACTATGCAGTAGCATGCTCTGGCTTTACGACAAGGAATGGTTAGTGCACGCGGCTGTGTTTCTTGTCGGCGCCCAGAATGCTGACTCTCCCCCTCCCAGGCCTGAATTAATTCACCCGTTTGCTTCCTCCGTTGATTCTCCGGACCTCGATCCTCCTAAAACAATGGTCTGTTCATTACTCGCACGATGGCATGTAAAGAAGGAAATAATTAACTTTTTACAACGGTTGACTTGCAGGTTTGCATCAAATTGGATTCCAAACCGGCTTATGTTCGACTTCCTGAAGGAGAGAAAACGGTTTACCAGAATTATGGTCCTGACTCGTTGGAAGACTGGCACAAAAAACAGGGTCTGTATGTATAAAGAGAAGATCCGGTTGGATAGGTGGCATGTACATTTTAGTCTCCACCTTTTGGAAAACCTCGTCAATAATATACATCAATACAACATCTGATAAACCGCAATTGAATGTTCTATTCTCACTATATGCCATCCATGTCACTGTGACACCACTGGTGTCTTTTGTAACATTCTTCTGATATTTCATTCACTTCATGGTGTTTTCCAAATATTCTAGATATCTACTAAGCAATGATGAACATATATAGCCATTTACCGGCGGCAGAATGTACATTAACCTCCCATGTATGTCTACAAGTCCACACATTCGATCGGGACCCTGCAAATATCGGTCATCAGGTGTACAGGATCCAAACAGGATCCACAAGTGACCGGCGCGGCAAGAGGAAAATCGCCACCTGATAACATAAGTTGGAACTGCGGTGGAACACCTATCACAAACATTTGATCTCATCACAGATCTACCAAGCTTCGATTCATACTCAAGCTAAGGTGCCATCACATGTGTTTTAGCACTAGAAAAGGGAAATCGGACAAGGTCGGACATTCCACCGACAAACTCGAAGCTTGCAGTATTATGTTGACATCATACATCTGCTGTCTCCCAAGGAACACCGGACTCCGCTTTGGTTACAACTTGCAATGATATATGGAGGTTTCGTGCAACACTGAACACAATGCTTCATCTCCATTCTAGAATGTATCCGACATTACTACAGAGTGGAGTAGGTCCTTACAATCAATTCAACTGAGTCATCAACATGATAAGATAAGATAAGGATAACGCCATCCTTAAGATCGATACGGCATTTTCTCGCTCGCATAACATTATGCTTGAGTGTCTCCCTTCTACTAATCTCTTATTCCGCTCTCAGTGGGATCCTTGGTCTCAAGAGTTAGCTTTGTGTTACATATTGCTTGCTGTGATGAATATTGAGTGAATGGTCGTGTCCGAGGAGGGAGGGAAAAGCTAGGGGTTGCTTTTTGCCAAAGACCGCTACTGTAAGATGGGACTGCCCTTGATTCCTCTTCAGCTCGCCAAATATGCAAATTATGACTGTTGATTCCCGCTGTGGCAAACACTGTGTGGCAATCTCTGGAGCGCCTCCAACTGAAACAACGCAGACCATCCTCTTGGAGTTCTTGCGCTTCGAAATGCTGATAAGGCAAGCCGGTATCCCGTCGCCAAATATTGATTACACCTGCTGAATGTCATATAATGTAAGTGAGTACCTGAAAAGTCTAGGTAGAGATAAGAACATACCTGAAGTTGCGCTTAGAATATACTGGCCATTATTCCCGCCTAAGCGTGTAGGACCCACGTAATCGGCTGGGTTGGGGTGTAAAGCCACATGTTTCTTTTTTAAACGTGCTGTTATTTCATTCCCTTTGACAGCGGCGTCTAAAGACCAAATTTGGAAGGCTTTCTAGTACAAGGTTAGTTCCCAAACTCGTTAAAGTATGATCTCAACGCACTTCATCCTTGTGTGTGACGAGCATGTCCAGTTCGTTTTCCACTATTTGTAAGCCGGAGATATTTTCAAGTACGGGAACCTGACTGAATGCAGTTAACAGAGAGGGTTGCTTTGTCACGGTTACCGTACCACAACTTACTATACGCTCTCCTGCTTATCCATATCGTAAACTGGTTATGTTCAGCTCGAGGTGAGACTGCAAAGACCCTCGAATATACTCACCAATTAGACGTTTCTCTGAACGAGTGCTTGCAGGTTCGACATCATCCTGTGATCGAGCTATTCTTGCAATGAGTATTAGGTAGTTATTTTTCCTTTCATGAACAATAGCTCGCAAATGCATATGGTCGAAGCGATAGATTGCCATCTGTTATACTGAGAAATTGGTGGGTTGGTAACAAAGCAATGTTGGACAATTATACCGTTCTGGTCAAGTTCTATTGGTGGGATCAGCGAATTGTCTAATGAAAGGAGTAAAAGTCGTTACCATTTTTATAACACAGCTATGTTCCGCAATAAGAAACGCTGCAGAGAAAAGTCAATGCTTGCTTTTTCAGGAGAGAAACAAACATTCCTTCATCGTTACACCATATCACATCTCTCACATGATGATTTCGTTCCATCGTGTGAAGCGTATTTGAGTCCTAGCATGTTCATTAAATTCATATTTGCAGAAACGTCAAGGCGAGGACTCACTAAATCCCATACATCAAAGCGGTGGTCAAATTTGATAATTAACTTCCTGCTAGAAGGCGACCTGTGTAATACACAATGAATGTCAAAGTCATTCGGATAGCAGCACATATGTTAATTACCATAATAATTTCTCACCAATAACTCTACCTTCATGCCAGGTGTCAGCTTTCAACGACAATATGACATTCTAGCATTGATTCAGCCTATAAGGACCAAATCACTAGACATGAATGATAAGTATACCTCCTTATAGACACCCGTCCAAGATAGATTTGTATTATCCTTTGCGCTAGAACTTGTAAGAACAAACAGGACGACATACCATTACGTGTTTCTCACCAAGTAACTGCGAGCCAATTCCCATCTTCTGAGTATTCGACATCGCGGATGGTGCCATAACGAGTTAAGTCTATGGATTGATGCGGTTTAGTCGGAAGTACAAGTGGGAGTACAAGCGCGGGGGTCGTAGGAGACTTTGGATGTAGGCTCTTGCTGCTGTTTGTAAGAATAGTTGTTGGACGGGCATGTTTACGGGTGTCGCGGGTCGAAACAAAAGCCGAGATTGCCGTTCCCAAAAGACTGACGTTTTTCACATTGACTTGTAATTTTGTTCTCCAGTTGCCTATGTCATTTCGCTCCTCTACAGGTGCGGCATCAATATGACTCGACTTGTCTTCAATCATTTCTGGATCAATGGTATCTTCGTGCCTGGTTCCAAATAATGACAGAACACCAGTAATCCCACCACTAAACGTTGATTTGCTGGCATCAGATAAGACAGAATCTCGACTTGATTGGATTATATCTGCTTGCGACTTTAAAACTGGAGAAACCACTTCTTCGTATGCCATCCATGCCAGGATGGCAATCAGTCCAATGAATGTAACACCTGTAGCAGCAACTGTGACCATCGGAGTATAGCTCGCCTGTAACGTATCATTAGTTCCTCATCAAACGTGTTCCATTCAAATTACCTGATTAGATGAGTAGGAAAAGACAGCAAGACCTGCAGAATAGGTGACGATAGATATACCAAGAAATACCAGCTGAGAACCCTCAATCCACATTGTCACCCAGAAGGGCAGCTTTCCACCACGTGAGCCCCTAAAAATTCGATGCGGTGTTTTAAGCTTTCAAGTTTAGAGTAAAACCTATGACTTACGATCGTGTTTCTTTCCACGCAATAGCCAAGAGACTGTTTAATGCAGCACCGACACTGAATACCAAAGACGCAAACCAAAGCATACTTGCAATTGGCAAGAGCGACTGTGCCTGTGGTTCAGTGCTGGTAGCCATTTGAAGAGTGCTTGCTGTTACACCAGAGAAAAAGGCGGATACAGTCAGGATATTTGTGAGATTCTGTGAAGAACGAGACTGTTCATGAGCAATGGCAGATATACCTGCATTATTATTTAGTGTTTCATACGGCAGTTATTCCAATAGCGAACCCACCAACGGCAGCGAATTCAGATGTTGCTGAGGTTAGTTTCTCAATATCTGCGCCCAACTCGTCGGTAAATTGATGGACATATCTTTGAATAGTCGGGGTATTCAACCGGTCTAACAAAAAAAAAAAAAGTAAAAATATTTTCCTCAGCTAAGTCGAAGACCTACCAGAATACACTTTGACGCAAGAAGCACGATACTAAAAAAAGTTAGTTAGAGGAACATAAATTGTCTATAATAAAGAATTCACCATAATGTCCTTTTCGAGTGTCATCAACAATGATTTTAGCAACATGCCTTCATCCTTCAAATAACAGGTCAACGCTACTGTCCGTGAAATTTGAACCGGATTCGACTTACCGTAAATTCCCTGTACTCTTCAATCCGGAGGTATAAACGGTTGAATGCTTGCGCCAGTTCTTCAAGAACGGCAGGCAAGACATCGAACGTTGGAGTAGGCTCCAAGAAATAACGAGCGGAAATGAAATAATGTCCGGAACTTGGATCCCTCAGCGCCTGACCACTATCTTTACGCGCTAAACCATAAAGTTGATCTTGAAGCGCAGTAGCATTACGAAAGAAAGCTTCACGGGTTCTCCCCAACATTTCCCTTGTGCTCTTAATGGCAAGTAGAAGTCTTGCCACACGTCCAAGCCTCAGACATTCATTCCCAAGCTTCCCGAGCTGAGTAGGATATTAGCTCGAGTACTTCTAATACATTTTCAACCTTTCAACACACCTGTTTATCCAACTCGTAAATCTTTCTAGTAATATAAATCATGGTTTATCCATTAGTATGAGATGGTTTAGAGATCACTCACAAAGAGAAAGCCATGAAGGATTCTTTTATTCCATCTTCATGCGTATAGGAATAATCGAAAGATTTAGTACTTTGAAGCGATATAGGACTAAATGAAGAGCCTAAAGAATTAACAACTTAATATTAGCAGCAAGATAGATGTTAGTCAAACAACAAGATACAGACCGGGTGGTGTGTCAAACGACATAGTGAGAGTAAGGTAGAGAAGCACAGTCAAAGGATGTTATATAGGTCGGGTGTCAAACCATTCCAGAGGTTCATTTGGAGCGGAGAAGCTGTATAGACGCCCATTTCCACGCAACAGAGGAAGCGCGGTGACAGGCGTTAAGTCTACGGATCCACTTAATCAATTGGTCTGCCTCGTTGACTCCATGCTTTGAACGGTTTTGATAACGGTCAAGCTTCTGATAGCACTAGCGTAGAGAATGAATGGAAGAATATATATATGTTATCCCACTTACAGTTGGTAATTACCTGAGGCGTCTATATGCGTTAAATGCATCCATATATGCGCCGAGCCATGATAGATTTCTTGGTTCCGTAGTCGTTCAGTGCATCCAGAGCATCTATGCAGTATTCCAACAACCTTACACATGTTAACCTTTATCCAATAGCATTGATCATAGAGGGGAGAACTGATGCTGAGAGAGAACGAGAGAAAGAATGAGAATTGGCGCTGGTGGATATATATCAGCTCAGGACATATGATGTGATGCCGATCGTCGATTCGATTACAGCACAAACTCGAGGTATAAGCCAGTGTTAGTGTCCTGGTCTGAATTGAAGAGCAAGAATAAGCAACCGTGTTGTTCATTCGTGACTAATGAAAAACTAAAATATGCGTATGCAACCAGATATTAGCGTCCTGCGTATGTTATACAAGATTGAAGTAGAAAGTAAGAAAGTAAGGAGCAGAAAGAAAACATTATAAAAACAACGAAAGCGTGATTCACAATGCAAATGCAAAGCAGATTGTTCAACGACAACGATATTTTACAAAATAAAGTGATCAACATCACCGGGGACCATTCATATTTATGCTCATATTCGTATTTGTGTCACGGTTCGTCATTGTGCTTGTCGTCGGCATAACATTCTCCTTATCACCCAACACTTCTCTTACACTCATCCCATTCCCATTCTTCTTTGCCAACCCAGTCCCAGTACCAAACTCAAATGGCCCTCCATTCCCTCCACCAGAATCCACCTTCTCCATTTCTACCTCAAAGTCAATATCCTCGTCCAACCATTCTTCCTCTGGCATAACTTGATCCAAAAGACTAGGTTGTGTATTCAATTTTTGAACATCCATTCGCATAGGCGAAGGTGAAGGTGTGGAAAGTTCAATTTTCGAAATGTACGACATTCGATTTTGTTTATTGACCTGATTCTCTCCAAAAATACTAGCTGCTCCTCCAGGTGAAGGTTTTATTGGTTTCTGCTTTGTCGGTGTCAAAAGTCCAAATCCAAGTCCCAAAGAATCGAATTTGCTAACGAAAGCAGTAAGTGCTCTGCGTTCCTCTTCCAGTTTAGTTCGAACCTACATTGAAAATAAAAATCAACGTTAACATCAAAATCAAACAACTGAACAACACTAACCTTCATTTCTTTATCCAACTGCCTAACCAACTCATCCGCCCACCTCTCCTTTTCCTCCCTCTTCCTAACCTCTAACTCCAGCTTCTCTTTCCACTCAAATTCCACATCCTCCTTAACAGCTCTTAACGGTTCACCCAAATTTTCTTCATACCCCTTAACAACAATTTCCAGCTCCCTAATAGTTTTACTCTGTTCCGAAATCAGTTTATCCTTTTCACTTTCAGGTGCATTGACATCTAAAGGAGGTCTAGCAACCAAAGCGGCTTCAAGTGATAAAATCTGATTAGCCTGCGATTCAAGTTGTGACCGAGTTGCTAAAAGTTCTTGTTGTAATTGATAAGGTGACATATCGAAGTCGATTTTGGAAGGGCTAGCAGGACGAGATTCATCTCCTTTTGTTTCATCCACAGATTGTGATGTAAGGATAAGTTTCGTCAATTGTTTGATGCGATTATTGAGGTCATGCATAGCTTTCGATTCATCGAGTTGCTGTTTTTCGAGTAATAAATACTTAGCAACTAGTACAGTGTCGAAAATATGGGTACGTACCTCGCGAGCAGATAACCGACGTGCTCT
This sequence comes from Coprinus comatus, assembly GCA_034638255.1. NCBI lineage: Eukaryota > Fungi > Basidiomycota > Agaricomycetes > Agaricales > Agaricaceae > Coprinus > Coprinus comatus. Next base: position 173,092 of record JAWPGT010000032.1, read on the forward strand.
GACTGGAGCTTCTACTTCTCGTTCCGCCAGTCTACTCTTAAGATCTTCGATCTCCTTGCGATAGCGTTCAATGAGAGCTTCTGCATCAACAACTTCCTTCTTCTGAGCATTAAGCTGGAGAACACTGTCAGCCATTTTATTCAGGTTAAATTCACGATAAAAACTCACTTGAACATTCTTAATCCGTTTCGCAAACAATAGTGTACTTGTACTTTCAGCTATGGCCGTAGCATCTGGATTTATCGTGCAAATGACACTAATTCGAGCATTTCCGGATAGTGAGGGTTGAAGCAATCTCGTCAACTTTGAGTTTCGAAATGGAACATGATCACTATAAAAACCTGGTCAACGCAACGAAATAGTGTCGAAGATGTATACTACTCACGTCTTGCGTTTCGAAGAATTATCTGCCAGTGTCCCGATAACAGTTCCCAATGTAAGCAAACTGGGAGTCACTTTAGTATATGACGATGCCTGATGTGGGAGAAGAAATACCTCGTGTTAATGTATTTGCCCTCCCTCGTCCGTTCCTTGTCGGAGGTGGCTTTTTCGGAGCCGGCAAGATCAATGAGGCTCTGGAAAAATGATCACCCGTCCGCACACATTCATAGTTTAGGAGAGCCACACATACCAACACCGATGTTTGTACACTTCTTCCCCCTCTTGCTTGTAACCTTGGTCCACCTAACCCAGGAGTATTCCTTCCACTCGGTCCAGGAGTTTGACGACCTCCAGGAGTATGTCTTCCATTCGAAGTTGGTTCATCATCATCACCCCCATTTCCACGTTCACGACTCTCTATGACAAGCCGGAATACGCTATGACTACGACTACTCCTATCATTCCAATCCGTACACGCCGTTCTTCGATTTCCTTCTCCACGTTTCAACACCTCTTTAACACCTTTCAAACTTATAACAACTTCTTCACGTAGAGGCGTCAAGATAATATCAGTATTTCCTCCTCCTTGGATTTGTACAGGATTGGCCGCCGCCATACTCGGTGGAGCAAGAAGATCGTGAATATTCTCGTTATAAATTTCCAGGTAGGAGCAACGAAGAAGGTATTCTCGAGTCGGAGTCTGTCGAATAAACGAAAACACATCTCGCATGGCTCTGGGTATAATTCCTGGTTCATCTTCACCCCCACTAAGGGTATATGTCTTTCCTGATGCCGTTTGACCATACGCAAAAATTACTGCATTGTAACCTTCCATAGCGGCGTGGACATGTGATCTGGCGACGGTGGTATAAATGGGTTTATTCGGTGAACCAGTAAGGATCGCGTCATAATTGAATGAAGGGGAATTTACGCCAGAACCAGAGTTTTTGGCATAGGCGGGAGCGAGTTGAATACTGTTAGTTGAAGGAGAAGGTATCCAAGCCGATGCACTTTCTGATGTCCGAACGCTAATACATATTTCAGTTCAACAAGTATATATCATCATATCAAGTTTCCTCACCGGATAGAAACCATCACTTTATCTTTCTTGCCATTATCATTCATTGCTGCCTGTAGCCATGCGTCATCAATTTCACCAGAAATCTCTGCGTCCTCGACTGTCTGGTAGTCGACGAGTACTTGTTCTGGATCCACGTTGCTCACGTCCATTTCGCTGGTTGCTGGCATAAGATAGGGACTTTCGGACCCTTTCCTGGGTGAGACTGGTGTTTGAGGACGACTTGGTGTCCGAGAACGATTTCCATTCCGTCTTGCAGGAGATCCTGGTACAGGATTAAGCACTGACTTTGTCTTTGAGAAGTTCTTGCTGCGAGACTCGACAGAAAGCGGGGCCGTATACCGTTTGTGTGTTGATGTGAGCAGAGACGGACGTGCAATTCGAGACGGAGCATCTGAGGATGTCGAAGCTGCTGATCCAGACGAATTAGTACGCTTGGGCGTAAATGATCCTGGCTTTGAGCTCATGGCTGGTAGTCTCTTCTCGTGTTCGCCTTGTGTTCCACCACCCTTGGTCAACCGTGCGAATAGGGACGCGACTCGATCACGTGGGCTCCTCTAATGAGCAGGTGATCACAAGCACTTAATTAGATCCCGTCGTCCCAAAGCTGAAAAACAAACTTCAGTATTGCTGCCAGATATATGCATCAATTCCACACTACTACCACTACTGTTAATCTATGGTAATGAACAGCTAAAAAATTAAAATATCTCAAATTCCTACTCAAAAATAATAGAATTCCCTTGTCCCTGCATTGTAACATATGAATTACCATAAGTATAGCTATAGGTCCCATTACCAGGGACAACAATCGTGGTCGGAGTAGGCGTTTGTCTGATAATTACATTGGGTCGAGGGAAGTTGTTGTTGCTATTATTGTTCCTGTTGCTGTTTCCGCTGATGAAAGTGTTACCATTGCCCAAACTTGTATAGGTCGTCTTATTTCCATCCGCATCGGTTTTATCTACCACTGTTAACGTCTGGGCTCTCATATTGTCATCATAGAGTGTGAAGTTTGACTCATTCCTGGATCCTACTGATTTAAATACAGGAATCTGTGCCAAAGAACTTGTTTCGAGTCCCACAGAGGTCTTTGGCATGTGAGGTGGTACTTTGGTAGCAGTTCCGAGTCGGGGGGTAGATCCAGAACTTAAAAAGGGTTCCGATGCTTTGACCTTTGAGGGTGCTTGTGTAAAGCTATAACCTCCTGAGGACCTCTTCCAGTTATATTCAGCAACACCTGTAGACTCGTGAGATCGAATTTCTTCATAGACAGGAGGCAGGTCGGGGGATTGAGGTCGAGAGAGATTGGCCGGTACAGATCCATTCCCATTAGGGAGTTTTTCAGCTATGTTGAAAATTAGTGGGCTGAAAAGGATCACTTCAACTATAGGCTGAGAACGTACTCGGTATGCCAGTTGCCATCTTTATAAAGGAAAACAACCTGTGCCAATATCGAGAGATGAGAGTTCTGTTGGTTTTGGTGTTTACTTTAGAGCTCTTCATATATGTATAACAGAGCTTAGAAGATCAAAAAGCCACGAGGAGGATGCACGACTAGTAAAAGGTTGGCAAGGTCCACCTTTTATACCAAGCCGTGCTCGCCATCACTATTGTCTAGTATAGTAGTAATTCCACAGAACTTGGACCACAAAGATTTAAAAAGGCGGTACATTTACTATTATATCAAATGATTGTCAAAGAGAATAAACCTCGAGTTGCCATGTACAGACTTATTAATTATTGTCCGAATTGATCCTTTCAGAGTGCAACTGTCACGCAATTTCTTTTTCATCCTACAGGTCCATGTTGTGATCACCTCGATGCTATTGTTTATATACCGTAGTTTTGTTTGTATTAAGTAGCAGACTAGATCTAGCTGACCCTCCTTTACTTATGCTTTGACCGTCAAGTAACTTGAGAAATATTTCTATATTTAGATCATGATACATTGATGAGCGATCCATTGACAAACGAAGTAAGCTCTCCACTGCCAGGAAGTAGAGCCTGGTGCATTGGTGCTACGTGACATCAGAAACTCAAATCAGAGTCATACCTTCATCAAACTCAAAACTTCAAGACTTTGTACAAAGCTTCTGTCTCCATACAGTTACACGCTGTTACATGTATCGTTTAATAGATAGACTTAGATACGGAATCAAAACTAAAATAATCAAAATCCCGAACCATCAGTCCCCCCCGAATCATTCAACTGATTTCCCGTATTTCTCCAACTTCTCGTAAAGATTAATCCATCTCCCACCATTCCAATTTTTAAACTCCTTCCAATCATCACTTTCCTTACCCCACAATGTAAACCCACTAATCACAGCAACAATCACAAAGTCTATGAAAGACGGTTCATCTCCCATCACAAACTGTCCAGAACTCTTCTGATAGAACCCATCAAACGTATTGAAAGCCTCCTTGACTTTACCGAGCACTTGAGTTCTAGCCTCACCAACTGGTTCAAGATCAGCCAAAGGTTTACCAAACATCTTCGACCTAGCATTGGTATACCATTCCTTCGATCTCTCAGTAGTCAAAACACCTGGAACTTTTGGTAAAATCGTAGACCAAAGTGGTTGTATGGCGGGGTAGATTTGGGCATAGAATGCATGTTGGAGTGCTGAGCTATTTGAAGGAAAAACAGCAGGTGTGTTAGGATATTGTTTGTCAAGATATTCTGCGATTTTGATCGAGTCTGCGATCTTGGCACCAGTGCTATCGTCAAAGATAGCTGGAACTGTATAGAGATCGCTTCCGTCAGGTCGCTTCCCTGTTGGCGGGAATCCTTCCGCTTGCAATGTAGGAGCAATGTCGGGATATTCTATCCATATGGTCTTGTGCTGGATACCCTTGTAATTCAAAACGAATCTGAGCACAAAACAGGCTCCCGTAAATATCTAGCATATATGCAAATGACTGATGAAGGAAAATGAAGTTACGAACTTGGTCTTAAGGGTATTAGGACTCCAGGTCACTCCCTCATATTTGCATGGGATATCGTAAAGAGTTATCATCTTATCTTGATAGAAGGCAGCAGGAAAACGCTCCATTGCTAAGTATTCATTATATACCATCGACCCATTCCCACAGTTACACATGTCGTAGGTTAAGGTCCACTTGACCATACGAGTGACCCGCGTCAATAGTAACCGTCTTCTGATAACGAATACTCGAATCCTGTCACTTAAAGATATCTTCCAAACTTCTTTGATATGTTCCGAGTGGATGGTTATTATCTATGAACCGACAGATAACAATCAGGCTATTCCGACTCAATCGCTGATGGATATTTTAACCTTGGAAATATTACTTATAAATACCGCGAGATGTACTTTGTTGATTACTGGTACGGTTTCTCGAGGGTGGATCCAAATATGGGAACTTATCAGCACACGGCTCCAGGCGGTAATGCTACAACTTTCCATGGATATAAATAATGCATCTCGGAGATCTACGAGACCGCAAACACTTCTGATACACTTCTAGTATTCTTCCCAATTTATAAACTTAGCTGTGTGAGTCTGTGAGGACGACTCCAAGCTTCTCGTGGGCGGCAAAGTGAAGTAACTCAGACTTTCAGAGAAACATCCCATGGAAAGTTTGGTGCCGCGACCTTACATCCAAAATCTTTTTTTAGCAACGTGATAAGTGTCAACAAGGACAAAATATATGTGGATATGAACGATGTGTTTCGGCGCTTGGCGTGAACATTGGAGACTCAGAAGTGGAAAACATAATGCTGCAGTAACTACCGAACTTGATGAGAACGCACGGAAGAAAACTCTCGTAACTTGTATTAATTTCTGGATACTGGGGGGTTGTACTGGTCGACGGCTTGGGGGAGCAAGATATCCGGATATTTATCCTGAATTTCCATAATCTATTCGGAAACCGTCAAGTTCGAATGTAGAGAAGTTAAAGTAAACCTTACGCAGGTAGTATAGTTATCATAACTCTCTTTCAACATTGTCCATCGTTCGTTGAGTGTCTGATGCCAGACCAGAAGATAATTATTGTTCGCTGTGATAGAAGAGGGAGGTGAGATATCCTTGAGTCGCATTTCAAGGCGTTTCCACCAATTGACGAAATTGGTAGCAAGTTGTTCTTGTTTTTGAAGTTGTAAGACGATAAATTTGAGCGATTTTTTGACTCCATTGAATACTGAAAAAAGAGTCAGACAGAAATTTACAACCTAATACTATTAGTTGAGAAAGTGATACGTACATTGTTTGAGCCTTGTGAGCGGTCCAGTTTCTTCCACTTGCGCCTTAATGATCATAATCATCTATACACGTCCATTAAGTCTATCATGACATACATACAATGAAGATACATACGGATAACATCTTTACACGCATGTTGCGGAAGATATCTACCATCCTTTGTGCATCGTTTTGAGCTCCCTTCGCCATTCGTTTTGTTTTATCCACAAATATCCTGATTTCGTCTGGATTTTTGGATGGTAAATCAAGCGCACATAATCCCAATATATCTGTAGCTATCACCGAGCCCGATTTCGCCACCAGCAAGCTCGATTCGATGGCAGTTGGGAACCTTTGCTGTATTAAGTCTCGGAAATCCGTTGCAATTGTTACAACGGCCGTATTCGACGATGTGGCGCTATAACATTGATATGAGCAACATCATAGATAATCGATAAACAGTACAATATGCCACTTACCAAATTGCCAATGCTCCCTCAACTTTGTGGTATTCGTTACAAAGCAAATCAATCGAGATCGTGAAGGATTTGAGCTCTTTCAGTTCCTTCAACTCAGTCTCCGACAATATTGTTGGTCCCATTTCTGCCACTGATATCAGTCAGTCAGATACATTGAAGACTATCAATAAGTATACTTGGAGTTCTTTGGAAAGCAGGGAATAACCTAGACATTGGACCAAAGGAAAGTCGCATTACCATCATATATACGACATAGTTCATTAATAACTCTCCACACCCCTAAACCCTGGATCGAAACAAATTGACCATGTGTATGCGTAAGAGGAACGTGTAGTGGGGTGGTTCAGGCTATCTTTTCAGGGAAGTCTGCGTAGCAGATACCATTCAATGTGGTGCTGTGTAGGATCCCCGATCTTGACAGCGCTTATATTGGCAGGGCTTTCGTCATGTATCGCGCGACTGCAGCATGGCCTAAATTGTCTTCAATTAATGCTCAGGTTGACGCTCGGGAGAATGTTTCAGCCATGGTGAGAGTACGGAAGTAGTGGATTAATTTTGGTGCCACCAACGGGTACCAAGTGGTCCACAAACCTGTAGGATTAATGGACCGAGGTCTACCATCTTCTCCTAGAACACAAGCAACATCATGTTATAAACGAAGGGCCTAGTAATTGCAAGCGATTCCTACAGCTTGTCAATCTCTCTCCCATTTTTCCCCGTATTACTTTTTTTGTATCATTTCGTTTTTGAATCGACAACTCGTAGCTGTTTAAATGGCAGCGATAACCTCAAGGTTTCTGGTCAGTTAGTGATTAATGCAACAATAATATGGATTTTGATACACACGTGTACATTAGAATCCCCCAGATGAGCAAGAACTCGCCCGAATTCTTGACGGGATCGAGTCTGCAATGTCTGCTTTGTATGGCGTACAGACTACGTTGGCCACCGTCACGCGGAAAGCCCAGGGTTCGGGGCTGAACCTTGCTGACGCGGTTTCCGTTGTCCAACACGGGAAAAACGAATTATTCGAACAATGTGAACGCATCTCCAAAGTTTTCGAGAATCTCTCTGCACAAGCTCAAGCATACAAGATACTAGGCTTGTCGAACTTCGAAAGTCGTGGAATTTATCTCGAAAAATCTACCCAAGAAGCCCAAAGTATCATCGGCGAGTTTCGAGCAATCGTCAACCACCAAACTGGTACTGTCAAGCTGTTGCAGAGACTATCCAAGTCGCTTGGAGAGCACTTAGGAGACAGACCTGAAGGTGGAAAGCGAAATAGTATGCCTCACGAGGGTTTCACGGGGTCGCCCTCGCAGTCCCTATCGCCAACCACAGCATGGTCCAGACGATTTTCATTCGATGTAGCCAAACTTCAGGGAAAACAGACATCATATTTAAAAGAAATATACACCCATTTAAACGAAGGCATCAAGGCATCAACCCAGGTGTTGGTATCCTTGAAGGCTCTCGATTCTTATTATTCCCTTTATCTCAACCATCTTCGAAGCGCCGTACCGTCGCCGAGAGTTCAAGAGGTTTTGGGCATGTCGTCAGATATCGTGCAGCGGAACGACATATCGCATGATTTCGTAGTTGACATACAAAGGATGGAGGTCGTTTGGACGAGGTACCAGGAAGTGGTTACGGAGGCAGTCACCCGCCTTTTGAGGGTTGCAGATACCGTTGGAACCTCCCGCCCTACGCCTGTGGATGCAGAACCATTGCGGACAAACGAAGTACCACGTAGTAAGACAAGGTCACAGACAATGCCCGAACATACAACTGCAAAACCTAGTGAGCCTTATTCCCGCAGTCATCCCTCTAGAAGCAAAACGGTTCCTGCTATAACATCTAGCGGGCATTCGGGCAATCCTCGTAAGAGTAGCTGTTGGTGGAAGTGGTTAGGTAAGTTGTGGTCTTGGCTCCGGCCAAGTCCGGGCCGTCGAGCAACAAGTCCGACATAAGTATGTAGATAGTATGTATACACGAATTATTTATTAGCGTCAGACTGGCTTGTCTCTTTGTATTAATCAGTAAATAAAGACAAAATTTACAACCCCTCAAAGCCTCACTTAAACTATTCAAGTTTCACAGAAGACAGGAAGTTGATACTGTTTCGTATGTAAGGGACTCTTGTCAGTAACAGATAGGTTCAAATGTGAGCTTTCGGAGCGATAAAAAATGCGATAATATAGCGAAATAAACGAGGATTAAGTACATAGGAAATACAGAAAATAACAATTGGTTATCTCTCTTATATTATGCTACTACCTCCGGGAAATTTGTCTTAACAACGTCCTGTATCCTCATAACCTAAAGGAAATAGACATTATTGTAAAATTTCGATATTAGTGGAGAATTACTTACCTTCTCATTGTAGTCGATAGATACAGAGTTGATCTCCTCTAGCTTCGCTAAAGTAGCGTCAATACGGAGCGTCTCTTCGGAAGTAAGACCAGTCGCTGATTCTCGAAGGTGTATGAATCTGATACTCATGCCCTTCCACCAATTTATCAGATCATTAAGATCTTGTCTTATATTTATAGCTTCTAGGCGTCGATTTCGTTCGGGAATTTTTTGACCTGGAGTATGCACGTCAGTAAATAAATTGACCACGTAAAAAGGAAAGTAGAGATTTGATTTTACCTAAAGCAGATTGAATTAGCAATGTAGTACGATGGCTAGGATTTTGAACTCACGCCCCTTGGGCGTGACGCTTGCCGTCGTCACATAGTCTTATCCCGATGGCTATGATTTTGTTCTGGTCCCATGATCTATCAACTCTTCAGTATAAATGCTGATTGTAATAGTCCAAGGGAATGTCAACTCACAACGTTGATAGATTGACGACAAGTTCTAAATTGGTTCAACACTTCTTCCGCCTCACGGTGGGCTTTGACTATGCCGTTTATAACATGCTCCCATTGCTGGTTTCGATTATTGAGATCAGGCTCATATATAATCGACTTGACAGCTAAGTCACTAGGCCATCCGTTCTTCTCCTCTACAATTTCCAGACTACGAGAAATCGCGCTAGCGTACGCTCGTACAAGGTCACCACCAGACCCTATTCTGCTTTTGTTGAGTTAGTATACCGTTATCCTATAATGGAAGTAAGTTCATTGCTAACCTTAATAATGGTTCAACAGGCATTATAGTTGGAGAAATGTAAATGTTCAGCGACGTCTATTGGAGAGGTAAGGAAAAGGGATCGTTTCTATAACACAACCTTCGGCAGCCTGAGGTATTTAACGCGACCAGTGAACAGCTTTGTTACCAAGATACCTGAGTGGCACCTTCATATTTACATGGTCTCCGACAAACTTAGTTCCCGATACCATGTTAGTAAGATCCCTCTACGTCGGTATGTCGGGATACTTTCAGTTCCGCACGGAGAGGATCAGGCAGTGCACCATTTTCGTAAGAGGCGCTTGATTTTGGTCAGTAATCGTTGTTCTAAATCTTGTTGCCAATGCAGACTATTGAGTGATTATGAGCTTTGGAGAATAGAAATCAGAACTAGTACTTTTCAGAAATTCCTTGTTGGATTTACCAAGTCAAGAAAAGAGAACAGCCTAAAAAATCACCAGTTGCGCGCTAGCAACATACTACTGCAACCACGATACGAACTCGCAACGCTAGTCAGTCCAATTATAATTGTTAAAACCAACGGAATAAGATGGATGTCAGCATGGCTCAAACCCGGATAATGTTTCAATCGTCGAGCTTAACAGTCTAAGACCAGCTTCGTAGACCTCGGCCGAAGAAATTATAGACAGTTGTCATCATGGTCCCGATCCAGCGTCTGTGACACGGCACTTGTAAAATTTAGATGTATGCAAGGGTGGTGTAATGGGCCGAGACAGTAAGGCAATCCTGACTTCAATATGTGGGACATTTGTGGGTTATGAGGTCAGACCTTCCCGCACTTGACGTTTCCGGCTTGTTGGAAGTTAAACACAAAGCGTCTAACGAATATCAAAATAGTTCAATTTCTCACATGTGTTTATCAATGATCTTCGAACCTTTCTTTGTCGTTCACGGGAATAGCAGTAACCCGTAAGTTACGTTCATCCGAAGCTAGTTAGTTTTGGGAACAATTCTTTCCAGCAAACCATGTCCAGTAGCGCTGTTATTATGATAAGGGTTGTCAAATTGGGTAGAAGCGAAGCAGAATATCTGCGCAGCATTGTGGCATCTGCCGGTGATGAGGCACGCTAATGAATGATAGTGATCTTTTATGGCTGATAGCTAGACGAGGTTCATTGTGATAATTAGGAATTCAAACAACCGAAAAATAAATACTTCAATAATCTCATGCTCTACACGTCAACTCTCCACCAATCATTGCAAGAGTGGCACCCAAACACCATCCTAGCTCAGTCCCATCTATCTTCTTCCCAATCATAACTTCCCTCGTATCATCGAGCTCATAACCAAGCCTCAGCAACGTGTGCATGAATGTCAGATCGAGACACCATTCAGGTCTTCCTTCCAGTTCTTCCATGAGAGATTTGTCAGAACTCCAGTGTTTAGCCCATTCTGAAGGGCCCTTGCAGACAAGATCGGCGGTCTTAGCGATGTTGGCAATGTTGAATTTTGGCTCGGATTCTGTCGCGGCAGAGGAGATAAGAGGGAACATGCGGTCATAGAAATAGGACAGGAGAAGGACCCTTCCAGATGGAAAAGCATCCAAAAGAGATGGCTGATAGACACCGTTGAAGGAGCATGGTTTCAACTCGCAGACGCTATTTTTAGCACAATGTCAATACAGTGCGGCCACAACTTTGTCGTGAGGATACACTTACGCATCTTTAGCAAGGACGATCTGAATGGCTCGTTCGCATGCCTCAAATGAACCAATATCGTCACCATCCATAGTAACGTTCTTCGTGACACCGGTGATTTCATCCTGGAAGGAAACAATTTTGCGTGTACCCTTTGCAAGGCATGGATTGCCTATGAATGTATCCTTCTGTTCCTTCTGGGATAGGACACGAATTGTTGACAGGAGATCAACCAGACGATGCACATGTTCACGAGCTTGTTTCAATCCATAACCAAGATATGAGTGCTGGTAAAGCACATGTGTCTGCCCGCCAAAGACAAGGTCGTATTTGTGTTCTCCTTCCTCGAGCTGGGAATCAGTTTTGGTAAAGGCAGGTTTAAAGACAATTTGTGTTGAAGCACCACCAAGGTCGAGTACAGCGTAAGTTGGAGTTTTAGGGGGCGTGTCCACACGAATAGTATTGAGTAGGTAATTAGCAGTGATCCAGGCATAGACGCCTTCATCACTACCGTCCATCACAACAACACCATCCTTCTTCGGCAATTGGAATGGATAATGTTCTCGAAGTCGCCGTTCCACTGCATGCAGAATGTCGCTACTTTGGGAGCCTGGTAATAGACGAAGCCCAGCGGTGGCCTTAACTGCTATGGGCGTGCAATTTCTGAGAGTTTCGGGTACGACACGCAGCGCCTCTTTCAGAAGTACATCTAAACTCTCCGCTGCCGCTTCTGGATTTCCGGCGTAATCCGATAGACCGGGTTGTGTCATCTTGAAGACTTCATATTCATATTCTGGAGATGATCCGCAGTTGTTAAACTTGTATACGTGGATGCGAGAACCCGTTGATCCAGCGTCAACCATGAGAGCGAACTGAACCAATGAAGTACCTGACGAGTGTGGCTTCGCACAGTGTGTGGTCTTCGATGGGTCCGGGTCTGTTTCGAATGATGTAGGCTGAGCAACGTCAGTGTTAGGTTTGGTACCTCCTCCACCGGTCTGTGTTACAGGAAGGTCTTCTAAGTCACTGTCTGTGGACATGGCTATGTCTAGTAATCCCTCAGCATTCATGGACACAAAAATCACTGTGACGTGCACACCTTTGTCTGTTTTCCACAGATAATCCTGACCTCGCGGCGCAGCAAACCATAGGACCCCAACGACCAAACCGGCTATAATAGCCCACTTTTTCCAATTATATCTATTGAGTGAGCCTCTCGTGGTCCCATAACCGCCCTCCAATCGTTCGTAAGTGCCGCTTGGTGCCATTTTTTTGGTGTTGGTGTGTGTTGTTGGAGATTCGCTTTGAGTTTGTTTTCGTTGGCGAGTAGACTGAGAACGACTGGTGTCAGTCGCTGTAGTTTCAACGGACTTTATTGTGTCCTTGTCGTCGTCAGACTGGTGGTTGAAAGAAAGTTTGTTTAAAAGAAGGCCATGCAACATGAATATGTAATACGAAACCACAATACAAAACAAGCCTATCACCCCTATATCACCGTAACCATCACTCCATCATTTTATTTATTTATTTCTCGTCTCCACCCAGCTGCTTTTATATTTTACATATATTGCTTCACTTGGAAGGCCACTGACGGCACTTACTTACTCTCAAAAATATATAATCAAACAGGATACCCACCAATATCCCCCACAAGATTAAATTGGGACATCTACCAACAACATAAATACAACTCAGAACAAATATAAAAAACCACCTACCACTGATATATAACCCTCATAGTTACTCACCAATACTGTCAGTCTGTCGTGCATCTCGTTTAGACGTATCTTGTCTCCAAGATGAAGGTCATCAAGAGATTCGTATAACAGGCCGAGTTGATTCTCAATCCCCATCCACCAATCTACCAGCACGCCGACCGTCTCTTCTTGTTGTTCCAAATTGATCATGATCTCTCTTAAGGTCTTTCTCATTTTTGAAAATTCTAGAAGGTCAACTTGAAGATTCAGCAACATCATAGATCAGGCAAAAAAAGTTGAATTATTGAAAGAGTCCATCGCAATATGACTTACCCATCTTTAAGCCACTCAACAAATCTCGTTTCTTTCCTAGCTTCGAGTAAATATCCTCCATTATCTATCACATAGTCAGTGACCATACTATATGAAGTTCAAAAGAGATAAACTAACGTCACAAATACCATGACGAATATTACGACATTGGTTTCTCGTAAAATTTGCTCGTTCTCCTGATTCAGTAGCAAGCGTCCTTGTTCTATCGATTAATTTATCGAATCGCTTCCTTGTAGCACCCTCCTTCAGAGAGTCACACAACCTAATTACCTCTTCTCCTTCCTTAGAACCACATTCTGCCGATTTCACACTCTTTTCAATAATGTCAGGTAAATCCTTGAGAAACACTGCATCCACGGCTTGTGACACTCCGACCAGCTCAGTGGAATCAGAACTACAAACACATCAGTCAGTAACAATGAGTCTTACTATATGATAACCATGCTTATGACACTTACTTTCTTGGTGCATTCTTCTCCCAGTTGGTAATCACACTATGAGATTTGCTAATGAATAACAGAAGTGGCCCAGGAAGGTTCTCGATATGTCGTTGATCCGCTTGAGCTCGAACTTGAACTAAAACTTCCGCAAGGGAAGGTTTCTTCCTAAGATTATCCTGTCCTAGATAAGCGCTGAAATGTAAACATCGAAGGCCTCCAAATACTAGAAAGAGTAAAGGCGGAATGACCTGAGGTCTGCCAGTTGAAAGGCATTGATCAAAAGCGAAAGTGTTCTGCAGTTCCATCATTCGGGTTTCAAGAACACTCCGAGTAATATGACTCGTGGACAAAGCAAGTATTGGGAATAGGGCGAAAGTTATAATCAGAAGTAATGATGTCAGACTCTGATATAAGGAGCTCTTATCGATCTTTGAAGTCTAACGCCGCATCGACAACGTGTTCGACACGCCCTTGCAACACCCCCTGGTTTACAAGATTGTGATGTACGGCAGTATCGTAATCAGTTCGAGTGAGATTCCGGGATAGGGTTAAAAAGAGTCTTGTAGCAATAAAAATATTTCATTGCGTAGCGATATGTATACGGGACCCGTCTTATGTTCACATAGCGAAAAGGGCATATTACGTGAAGAATATGAGAAAAGAAGGGGGAACAGAATTCAATATTACGGTGTTAATGCAAAGCATCAGCGATGAAAGTTTTTGGTATTGCCTTTCGCAAGCCACGAGTGAGGCCTTGAGGAGCTGTTAAAACTGGTACAATCTCTTTGGGTGCTGGTTGGACATTTCGGGTTAATTGGTCTGTCACCTGTACCTGGCTTTGTTCGGGTCGGCGGTGGGTGATGAACAGTCCACATGTTTAAGACACAGCTTCCGAACACCGAATGCCATACATATCCGTTTCGCTATCGGAGTATGGCCTAATTTTCGTTTCCTTTGTCCGTTTTTTCCACCAGGCATTAGCAGGGATATTCAAGGGTCCTCTGCTCACTACCAGCCCACGCTAAATGTATGAGTAGGGATATTTATTAATGCGAGTTTCATTTTACAAAAATGCATAGAAGAGTCGTATACGGAATTGTTACAATCGTCTCCAGGACGTTAGGCATTCTCCACCGGACAGTAACGACTGGATTGGATTGGATCAGACTGTAATCGCTCGCATTTTGAGTGGCGAGACACCAGGTCCATCCTTCCTACGAAGGTCAACAAACTGGTCCTGTGTACGCATCATCTATAAGCAGAACAAAAAGAATGAGTAGTGTCCTCTGCACAAACGATTTGTTTAAACTTACATTTGACATGTAATTTCCGTAACTACTCGTCAACGTCAACCATTTACGACGTATATGATCCAACCGTATATCGTCACCGAGAAGAAGAACATTAAGAGAGTTTTGCAAAGAACCGAGGTGTTTCTCTATCTCCATCCACCAGTCTATAAGAACGCTGATGATTCGTTCTTGTTGATCAAGACTATCTTTGATTTCATTTAAAGATCTCTTGAGTCCTGAAAGCTCTGGGCAGCCGGGTCATTCAATATTTCAGTAGAAACCTAAGTTAATGAACCAGACTTACCCATCTTCAAGTTATTCACCAAGTCTCGTTTCCTGATTAATTTCACATCAATTTCACCCACCACCTAGCAGTACGCAATAAAAAGTCAGAGATTATCATCTATGAACCAATGGAAAGGCGACACCAACGTCATATATAGCACGACGAATATCACGAAAACCGTTGACCATCTCATGCGCTTGCTCCTTAGCCTCAGTAGCAATCTTCCTCGTTCCTTGGATAAAGAGTTCGAGTTTTTCTTT
The DNA here is from genome assembly GCA_034638255.1 of Coprinus comatus. Lineage (NCBI taxonomy): Eukaryota > Fungi > Basidiomycota > Agaricomycetes > Agaricales > Agaricaceae > Coprinus > Coprinus comatus. The sequence continues at coordinate 188,342 of JAWPGT010000032.1, forward strand.
TGTAGCTCCCTCCTTTATAGAGTCACATAGTTTAACTGCCTCGTCTGCAATCCCAGAGCCACATTCCGCAAACTTTAAACTTCTTTCGACAACATCAGGTAAATTCTGACAGAACATTACGTCGACAACTTGCGATATTCTCACAAGGTCAGTTGAATTGGAACTATAAAAACCTCAGTCAGCACCAATATTGCGTGGATAAACCGAGTCTTACTTTCTCCAAGAATTTGACTTCCAAGCGGTGTACGTTCTGTACGTATGACTGATGAAGAATTGAAGCTCATGAAGCTTGTCGAGGTCTTGGTTATTCGCTTGAGTGATAATCCCTACCAATGCCTCATTGTTACTCGACGTTTTGACAGGGGCTCTATGGTCACGGGCTACGAGATGAACGTAAGTAGCAGAACTTATGGTAAGATACAAACACGAATGAAGTACCACGTAGACCGGTGAAAGAATGTTTTGACTTTGTTGGGCTGGAGAGTGCGTGGAAATACATCGAATGGCGGGAAGGTTATACAAGAGTGGCAGTAACTTAGAGACCTGAGAGGTTGTGCCTGTACAGAACTATCCCGTATTTAAGGACAACGGATATGGTTAGAAGTTAGAACATCCTCCGGAGGCCATGGACATTCAATTTAGAATGTGCTTATTCGGAATATGTTGGGACGTGGTCAACTATTCATCATTAATGAATGTTAATGTTAGTACTACGCCGTATAGTGAGAATAGAATATTCTGATAAGAATAGGGTTCCTCTGCACGCTGCTGCAGCACTTCTTTATTCAATGCACGGCGGTTCATTTGCACGCTGCTGCAGCACCTTCATTGTTCAATGCACGGTGGTTCAAGAGGATTTGCAGCGGTTAACAAATAGGGACGCGAGCCAGGTCTGATTTGGGCGCTTGAATAACTGCCACACAATAACATTATTCTGGTCCACAAATAGAATTACGCAACGGGAAATAAAATTTACATCAGGCCTGAAACGTGAAGAATGTCGTCACCTGCTGTTGGCGCCAATCTATCATCACGAACCTCAGGAAGTATGTACTTTCATAATAAAAAAGTGGATGCCAGCGCGGGGAGTCCTGCCGCAGGATTGAATGCATGTAATTTTTGGCAATACCACCGCTGCCAGTGCTATGATCGAATCCAAAAACCTGTTGCTCGTATCACCTTCTCGTATTCAAGATCCCTTGAATGTTTGGACATTTGTCTGATACAGATAGACGCCACCACGAGCTTCGAATTCTTGCATGTTACACCGCGATAAAGCTCCGGTGTTGTCTGTAGGGCTGAGCCTCACCGATGTGGTGAGTTATGAAGTTCACGAGGACATGACCCAGATGACCGGCTAAAATGTGGTGCTGCAATGCCCATCATGTGGGGGACATGTAGAATATCACATCCGTATCTGTAAAGAATCATAACTTATGGTACACCGATACGTTCTACGTACATTACTTAACATACTCGAAACTTGATTCTATAATTACCAGCGGTTGTCAAGTCCAAAAGAGGGGAGAAAAAAATGCTTTAAGCTCGGCATCTATGGTTCCATGTTTTATTGTCGACATTTACACCTCCATAAATGAACCACCTCATTTATAAAACGTATTGTTCCTTGTTTGCGGATATGGTGATACTATTTCTTTCATCGACGTCAGAGTGGATACTCCAACCACAGACCCAAGCGAAGAGATAGCTGCGACTGCTGAGAGATTAGCCAGTTGTGACAGCGAAGAACCTCGAGAGGAGGCGGGCGAGGGGGTAATGGGGGTGGAATATGGTGCAAGTGGCTGGTAGAAGCCTGTGTTGATGTTAAAGATGTCTCGGTACCATCAAAATTTTCTATGACTCTGATGGCGTCCGCAGCCCTCCCTAAGCGCGAGACACCCTCAGTGATGATGTGGTCGAATCTAGCCCAGGTCTCCTTCATCCTTACAAGATCATCCAAGTTCCCCCGCCCGACCGGTTCCGTATCGACCACGTGTGACGTGCGCGTCATGTCAAGAATGAGGGAGCGAAGGTGATTGGGGAATTGTGTGGAATAGTATTCCTGCAATTTCAGTAAGGACGCCAGTCCTTGGGCCATCTCCTCGCTTATACCCTTTACTAAGAGTACAAGATCTCTCCGATGACTTGCTCTCGCTTTCTTTTTTGTCTGTGTCACGAGTTCAAGAAAAGCATCCGGTTTCATGGAATGTGCATAGATGCGGAGGGTCTGAAGTGATCGAAGGGAGGCGAATGGGTGCTGGTAATGATCAGGTCTTGATGTAGTAGCTTGATCAGAGAGACAGTCTCGCATTTCTTTGAGTGCTTTAAGGCCTTGAGTCCTGAAGGTATGTATTATTTGTTGGATATGCATTACACCCTGATTGGTGTCCTGGAGCAAAATATTGAAATGCTTAACCTCCGCGTCTTGATTGCGAGCAACCGATGTCAACAAACTCGCGAAATCCACGTATGAGACAGAGTGTACAGAGATATCCTTGAGAAGTTTTGCTATGTTTTCACATTGGCCATAGAATTCCCGTTTCGTGGATAAAAGTATGTTGAGAAGTTGTAGAATATCGAGAGTCTGCGGGAGTATCTTCGCTAATTTGTGAAGGTTGTATATTCCATCCGCCGCTCGTTCTATGGATTCGAATACAACACGAATGATACACTCATCTGGGGGATCCTGAGTCGAACTGTAAGGCGAAGCTATTCGTATCACCAAAAAAGGGCTCACCAGATATTTCGAAATAATTCCTGACATCTGAGCCGCAGAGCCAACAGAGTCGTTCATTCTGTGTAAGGGTGTAAGAGAAATATGAGTAACACTATAGGAGAACGTGTTGACTTATATCGAAGGGTAGTATAGCCCCAACAACGTGTAATGATGCTCAGCTTCCTGGAGTACGGCCATCGTGTTTTCTCGGCATCAGTACGGAGCCAAGTTTCCAATAATCTGTGTTGAGACCTAATGAATGATAGTAAGTCGAGACTCCAAAGAGCAGGATTCAATGTGCTAGCGGCCCAGCGAAGATGCTGCGATGGACCGGTGTGACTACAAGTGTGACACGAGTGATGTACTTTTGCATTCAGATATTTAATACAATCACTCCTGTGAACCCTCAAACATCATCAGATGCCAACTTACAAGAGTCAGGGTGGGCATAAAATGTAACGACGCCGCATATAGACATTGTACCACGTCGGATAGCACATGATCGGGAGTGCGAGTAAACGGAGAAGTTCACGCTGACAACTTTCATTTCCACTTTATTGTGCTTTGCCATTGGACAGTAGGTAATAACGCGTTTGATTATGATGAGTATCAAATACAAGGTCTTAATGTGAGTTCTGTTGACTATAAACTATTATCTCGTCTCTATCAAAATAACAAGCTCGGTTTGGCTTGCAGCGAGCCATACCTGCTGATTGAAGCTTTCAGACCCTTCTCACCAGGTCCTAGACTCCTTCTTCGAGGGAGAACTTGACTGCTTTCGGTGTCATGCGGGTAGCTGTTGCGCGATGATTCTATCGACTGGGAGACCCCGGGTCTTGTACTCCTTTTCAAGTCGGAGAACTGATCCTGTGTGCGAGAAACCTATATGATACAGTGCGTCTGACATTGGAATTGTAGTAAGATGTACCAAAACTACTCACTTGTAATATATATTTCTCGTAGCTGCATTTCAATGTCTCCCATTTGTAACGCATACCGTGTAACCGTATCGCATCTTCAGGTTGTAGTACGTTGAGTGATTTCTGTATATGACGAAGTTGATTCTCAATCCTATTCCACCAATCGATCAAAATTGTGAGGAACTCTTCTTGCTTGTTCAGGCTCTCCTTAACTTCGAGGAGGGACTTTTTAAGACCAGAGAGCTCTAAACCATACCGCGTTAGCTTGACAGATCATTTGGGTTATAGAAGCTTACTTACCCATTCCAAGGAGTTGGAAAAACATGCGTTTTTTCTCCAACTTCTGGTCAATGGCCATAATCACCTAGGAGAAAGATTATTATTTAAATGGTTCCATTTTGAAAACGCAAGCACCGACCTGAAATATCAGGTTACGAATTTCGCGGAAGTCGTTGACCATTTCAACCGCCTGTACTTTTGCTTCTTGAGCCATTTTCATAGTTCCAGCTACGAAGGTTCCTAGGTTCACGGTTGTTTCTGTTCCGATAGATTTACAAAGATCCACCGCATCTGATCCCAAGGTCTGACCACATTTAGCGAGGTTCACACTCTTTTGGACGACGTCAGGCAAGTTGTCACGAAACAATACGTCAACCCTCTGGGATATTAGAGCGAGCTCTGCGGAGGACGAACTACAAGGATACATGAGATAATATAGTACGAGTTGATACCGGGCCACTCACCTTTTCCACGTCTTTGCATTCCATCCTGTGTACATTTTGTAGGTGCTGTGAATAAAAACTTGAAGTTCCTGAAGTTTCTCGAGGTCTCGAGTGTCCTCTTGTGTGAGTACGATCAACGAGCCGTTCTCTTCAGGAGCATCCCTGGATGCAATCTGAGCATGACAGCCCGAAACTGTGATTCATAATTAGAAATGTAAGCAACTGATGTCGTAGCCCGTAGTATAAAGTGGTACAGCACCAAATTGCCAGAAAGTCATTGCGCGAGTCCAGTATAAGGTACAGAGGGAAGTATCCACGAATGATGTTTTTCAATGGTACGTGCCAATATTAATATTGTGTATATAACGCAGACTGAAACTGTGCCATACCCTCGTGCAGTCCGAGCGCACTATACCCTTCTTCGGAACATGAGCATTTGAAGAACAAGAGAGTGCCATAATAAGCGCTTGAGGTTGTAACAATCACAACTTACACTGGTTTGATTCATAATGTCCGAGGTACTAGAAATATAATGTATGTCAATCTGTTGATGCTCTACGTGCTTGAACCAATATACATTCGATGGATCTAGCCGTGACGCAGGAAAGGTGAAGTCTGAAACTTGACCCAGCACGTTTTTACAACGAGTTTTGTAAAGTTCTTTGATGGAAGCAAACTTGTTAGCGCTGAAGGGATACATATATTGCGTCCAGAAACTTCTTTATGATGAAAGTGTTTTCGGAGTAGCCTTGAATTGGGATCTAGGACCCAGTTCCGACGCTGCTGATGTTCCGATTTACGGATATTCAGTGCCGCTACGGTTCACCCATGGATACTACCGGGTTACTATTGCACTATCAGTCTTGAAGAACATTCTAGAAAAGAGATCCTCGATGCTACGAGTACTCTGAAACGCATGCACAGGTAGAAATGTGACAACATCACCACGATGTAAACACGTTCTGTGAATTCACATCCATATAACGCCATCAGCCATGAAGCTGTCGTTATCCTCCACTTTTCTTTTCTCGAAAGTAAATGCAAACCTCGCAACAACCTCCCATTGTATCCAAATTTTGGGTAAGCCACCAACAACGGCTTTAGTCAAATAATCCGATGATAATTCCACCAATTCATTTAGGAACCTCCGGCAGAGCGTCTAATTTTGGCGCTTGTCGAGGCGGTAGAAAAATCCATGTGCTGCTTCTACAACTTGCGCAAGGCGGTGATTAACCTATCCTCCAAACTCAAGTCCGGTACATCAGATGTTCCAACTCTATCCATGCTCCAGGCTGGGAGACAGGAATTATTCTCACAATGCGAAAGGTTGATCGCCTTGTTTGAGGCCCTCTCATCCCAGACTGAGACCTACACCCGTCTCGCAGTTCTTGTCGCCTCAAACACCCGCAAAAAGGACTACACACACTTCCTCCAAGATGCTATAGTCGAGGCACACGAAATTGAACAAAGGTTCAGGACCGTACGGAAACTGCAGGAGGCTGGACAAGATGGCTTCATCTCGCTTTCTACCCATGTTGTTCAAGAATTTTCATCGCGCAAAGATCATCGTTTCCATGCGAAGATCAAGACCGCTCTCGCCAATGCGACACCCCGACGCTCTGACTCGGGTAACGGGTCTTCCCTCTCTCGAAGTATTATGGAGCTTCAAATCTTGGTCGATGAAACGAAGACAGCTTTTTTCGAGGCAATTGCTGTCATGAAGACATTGGAGAATACCTATGGTCAATTTCCCAGACATCTTCAATCCTTGTCTGGTGCTCCTTTTAACGGTGGCATTGTTTCTCAATGGAGTGTATCATTACGGCGCAAACAAGGATCCGAGGATCCGGATCTAGCGAGGGCGGAAGAGGTTTGGGATCGATATCATACGGCACTAACTGATGGTATCTCCCGCTTAATGAGGACTGCAGACGCTGTTGGGATTCCACGACAGAAGACGAGGAGCGACTCCTATGACGTAGCCCGTAATCCGTGCAGCGAGTCGACAGGTCTCTATTTCGGGTACAGTGAAGATTCAGGGAAAGAGTCCATTCGCTTTAATGAGATCCGTTATGGGAAATTACGGCGCCATTGGAGACGCCACCTCTGCGTAGATGCCGATGCGATGGAGCAGTGACATGAGAGAAGTACAAACGATGGAGTAATAGTATATCGAAATTCCTCTATTGGTGGCGCCCCGGACATAGTCACTGGTATATAGAGACTGAATAATGCTTAGGTTATTTGATTGTGGCTATATCAATTAAATTGTAGTTAACACATTACCTTACCTGCAAGGTTTATGTTGGTCATATTGCGTGACCACTACACCATCAATTTTCGACTGATTGACTCGAGTGTAAGCCATATAAAGATAGTAACCAATCACAAATCACAAATCCACAAACCAATCACCAAGTCAATGATATTTAAGTGTGGTGTTGGAACTACTATCATTGATCAGACGTTCATTTTTCCCACGAGTTCATATTGTGATTTCTATAACACTAACATCCAACATACTCTATTCATTGTGTAGTATTTTGAATTCAGGATCTTATGTACACTGCTCTATAAATTCTTTTTCCAAAATTCAATAAACCGAAGGACTAACTTCTTGGTATGTTGTCACCCTGGCCGAGCCCGGCAGAGCGGACTATCAATTAATTTGATCATAATGATCGTTTTGATATCATCTGTGCTTAAATTTTCGTGGATCCGGCCTCAAAAAATCCCAAAAAATCGCGAGAAATACGGAGAATACACCAATATACTCCCAGATGCATATAACAATAGATGTATTATCTACAAGTCCATTGTTGTCACGCAAAGCGAGATGCAAGCAGTAAATGTGTCTTTTGCAAGGGAAAAACCTTGGATCGCAATCATAATAAGCATGAGAAAAAATTTGAGGACGGAGTAGTGTGAGTAGTGTGAACTAAAAGGTGCGAAGGGGATTTAGAGGTAAATTTCCGGCCATGGTGATATTCGAAGCTTGGAATGAGAGCTTCAAAAGTGCTGAACTATTAGACACTGCGGCTGTGCTGGCACCTGGCCTCCCTCATGAGACGTAAAATCTGTCCGTTCCAATGGCACCCGGCCTTAACCCGGAGGAGGCAAATACTGTCCGTTTTCGCCTCCGGCCTAACGGTCTGATTCTCACTTTTTTGTCCTCGGGACCCAGCCTCTTACAGGGATTTTCCAGGGTCCTTCTATAGTACCTGACTTGCGTCTATCTCAACATCCTTCTTGAAATTACTACCTCTGGTACTATCCTGGCAGGAATGCTCTCTACACAAGCGTCGGCAAAGGGAGGTGAGGTCGTTAAGGGCCTTTCTTCAATGTTCAACGATGTCGCCCTTTTATTAAATCGAAGGTGAAGGATGAGTTTTTGAAGGAAGGCTCACCCAAAGCTGATGCTGACTCTGAGTTGACCCAAAAAATAAATAAAGCAATCGTCCACTGCTTTGCGTCGTACATAACCAAATAATAATGTAACTTGAATTTATAATGGCCCTCCAGGCAAGGCTGTCAGCGGCACCCGGGAGGGTGACGCTTGTATCTAGTACATACTAATTAGAATGCACGAAGCTTATCGTAGACTGCCGTGGAGGAAAGGAGGTTGACATGTACACTAAGTTGATCACCTATTTCAGATATGGACGGCTGGAGCCCGAAATGACAGTGCAAAAATAATGATTAGAATTACTAATTCAAAGATTGTACCCCCATGCGATTAGACTCAAGCCTCACTTGCAACGAGTCCTTGGAGCGTTCTAGTGCACAGATCGCATCTCGGATAGAACCCGCCGCCCTCATTAGATTCGAATCTGATCTTCTATCTAGTTCACCCTTCGACACCTCCGAGTTCGTGCATTCCTTCTCACTCAAAACAGTCAAGTCAAAATCCATACAGAAAGTAGACAGCCTCATGCTCGCCATCCCCACCTCGCCAAGCACAATTAAACCACGCTTTCTGGATGTAACATCGGACTGCGTACTTGGCTCGCCGGAAGTTTTTGTACTCCTGCGTGTCCCCCTCTCTTTGAAGCTTTTCCTCCTGGATGTGCCACTCGCTAATATAACTTCCATCGACCGAATGCTGAAGTTGATAGATTCTGTTAATTCTTCTGTATCGCTTTTCAAGACTGCGTCCTGTCCTCCGATAACCATATTTTGGCCGCTGTGTGTGAGAAGTGAATGTTGCTCATGATTGGTAAGATTTTCTGCTGTGTCACGGAGAGAATAAATCACAAATTCTAGCTCCTTGACGAGACTTTGTCGGATTGAGTTAATCGAGAATTGGAGCTCGCCATAAGCCTTTTCCTTTAGGATCTTACTCTTTTCAAGGCGAGTAATGCCATTCACACAACACTGGGCGTCGTTCGTGAGCTTGGACAATTTGTCGCCCAATGTACTCTATGATTTGATCAGAAAAAGAATTGAATGATAGGGTAGAATATTAGCCGACTAACCATTGCAACCGTAATAGGAGACGGGAATGGATAACGATCTTGAATCCGAAGTAGCTAAACGCCCAGATATTGGTTAGTTGCAGCATGGTAAAACGAGTTTAATGTGATGAACCAAACATACAGCAGTGGTATACTTTTTGTATTGAAGTTCAACACCATTCCAATCGGATTCAAGGGCCTGAAGAGTCGCCTTGTCAAAGTTCAGGCCAACCCCTGTTGTCAAGCCCGAGAACCGTCGTTGTAACGAGGAGAGCTTCGTCTTCAACGTCGACCACCAATCGACAAATTTGTACACGTTTGTATAGGCTTCCTCAAGCTGAGTTGCAAGGTGTTTGACGCGGGAAAGTACATCATTCAGACTAATCTGTTCCTTTTCTCGCTCTGTAAATTCCGTGTAAGGCACTCATTAGAAAGTGGACAAATCGAGACATACTTGATATGCTTCTCTCGCATCTGCTATCAACTTCTTGAAGAATAAATCCAACCACTGGGAGCACGATGGGAAGGATGATTCCCAACGGAGGTACGAACGAAGCAATACTTCCTGCCTGGGTTAAAGCGGTGCCAGAATATTGAACCATCCACTGAATCATTTTTTTCCGGGACTGTCGACTGTCGACTTCGTTCAATTTCACTTCCAGTGATTCTATCGTGTTCGGTACAATGTTCTCCTGAATCTAGACAAGAAAGGCGGTCAGAACCGTCATAAGATCACATAAATTGAACGTAAGGAGGAAGGAACCAACCTCTACAATACCCCTACAGACCTCCCTGAACTTATCCGCCATGTTTTTGGCATCCCTGTGGGAATGTTCCGCAATCTTGAGCATACCTTCAAGATATTTGCGAATATCGTCTTCTGGTTTCCCTTTCGCCAAGGATGAACAAACTTCTAACGCTTCACTGGCTAGAATACAACCACTTGAGCTTGTTTCCAAGCTCATCTGCATCGCCTCGGCAAAGTTCCATCCCTGTTCTTGAATCGATCGGATGAGGCCTCGCGATTCCTTGTTCTCGTCGCCGGAACTATAGATATAGTTATATTATCATCGTGTGTAAAAGGTGTAATTGTCGTCGAATTGTACTGTGACTTACCACTTCGCATGAAACCATGGCTCGAATATACTGTAAACTTGATTCACAGACAAAAGAAGTCCATCTACATTTCCTATGAGAGGGTTGGTAGTTCTTTGAATGAGAGCGCCTCCGGAATACTCGAGTAGTCATTGTGTGATGCAGGTAGTAGTTGATGGCATTCCTCAGTGGTATAATCCATCGTAGTGCACAAGAGCGACTGAGACATGAGCGCGCTAGGGCACAAAAGGCTGGCCCTATATGATACCTCTTAACGCGTGGTTGGCGTATGGCATACGAGCGCTTGTTGGAACGTGGACAGAGAGACTTAACTCGACCCGAACATTGTTGCCTTCCTACAGCTCTGATTGGGGGTCACTATTATGATTATGATGAGCACATTATAAGTACACGTAGCCTCTGGTGCACTTTACCCTGAATATAGGTCTTTGTTTACAGGTAAAATAGGCCTCAGGTCGACCGACGACAGGGGATTAATTAAACCTCCGCTGCCGCGTGAGTCGGCAACAACCGAGATTAAGCATCTATGACGTATGGGCGCTTGGGCTCGGCTCAGAGACTTCAAACCGCTTCTCCTCGTGTAGATGGAACACTTCTCCAATATTTATCAGAGGCAGCGTGTTAAAACACATCGATAGTCATTCGAAATAGCCCTTAGAAGGCAAAAGGGCTTAAGATAAGTCCACACACAAACTTGACCAATTCCGTCACGAGGCCCTTCGTTAAAGGTTGTAACCATTTTCTGGACGACCCACACTTCACCGAATTTCCTTCTCATATTTATCACTCAATTGATCGAAAGTTGATATACAAGTGGGTTTTATTCTTTTTCCAGATACATTTCATACTCTTACCTGGTGTTGCGATCGTGCCTCGCTTATGCCTATGCCTTTGTCATCATTGCGGCTAAGTGATTTTTCTCGATATGTTTGAGTACCAGGAAAGAAGGTTTGATGCTATACATCAGCTATACATGGTACACCACTGTGGCCTGTATTTTGGGTACGAGAGTTCATACTTGTGCTTATGTATCTTGGAACAAACAGAGCAGTGATCTATAGAAACGAAAGGCTCTATAAGTAGGTTAAAACTAAATGCAATGACACAGAGTTACTAAATGGTCTCCGACGGCCGTCGCCGGGAGTGGCGGGGATATTATCTTTAAATTATGAAGGAAAGAATACTCTGCAACGACCACACGCACGTCATTTAGTAAAGATCGATTCTTGACCATGGGAACGAAAAATAAGCGAAGAGAAGAGGGCTGCGGTGGATACTTTCCTCACGTGTGTTACTATTTAAGCTCAGAAGGTATACGTATCGTATCACTTATCACATCAACTTCTTAGAATACTCTTAGAAAAAGCTTTTTCTGTTGTTCAGAAGTAGAGGTCTTTGGATGTGGACTCCTCATGACCACACCTAGTCACTCTGAATTCCTTCTTCTATTACTTCTAACCTAGAGGCCAGCATTTTTTAACTCTGTGTCCGCTGACGGAGCATGTGTTTAGTCTGTACACTAGGGCGGAGCAACGATTAGTAGGCCCGATTTAAATAATAAAAAACCATATTGATCCGTTTTCCCACAACGACTTTTCCAACAACTGTTTATCCCCGACGATTGGTATATATGGCAGGCGAGTAAATAAATTACTTTGAATCAGCTCGCTTAAAGATGAGGGTGCGTACTGGCCGGACACCAATCTGTTACGCGAGCTCTTCTGGAGCTCTGGAGTACTCTAAAAACAATTCCAGTTACATCTTGCTTCTGGTGATATATCGATAAACACAGTTTTGGCATGCTAAAAAAAACTTACCAAGCCAAATCAAAAACTCATCTATCATACACCCAATGGTAGGAAAGTAAAATTTCCCACATTCAAGTTTTTTAATCAGGCACAAGCCTGCACAAGCCTGCACAACCCACTCTTACTCTAACTTACTCGTAACATCTTGTAACCGACTTTTAGCAATGTGCCATTGTCGATCACAGCGTGTTCGACGGGATGCTCTTTAATGTTGACAGTCACATTCTCATCAAGTGCACAGGGTAATTGCGTCACCCCTGAACGGCACCAATCTGAAGTTGCCATCATACAGATAACCGAGATCTAAAGCATGCCCTTTTGCACCGTAAGTAGAACAGTTGGTCATGACTGGTTTCGAAGTAGATTGGCGAGCCTTCGATACGCACAAAATCTAAATCAATGTCCCGGAATGAGCGAAAATTACAGCACGTCTATGATGCAATACAACTTGTCTCATTCCTTCAAATACCAGGTCCTTCGGCAGGGACTCTACTTTCTTTTCCCGTCATCTTCACCACTATGCATTCCACACATAGGGACGCTAGTATCGACAGCCTCCGTAGAAATCCCACAGACGGTGCATACCACTGCCCTCGCTGCGATGCTCCTTTCACAAGACGATCCAACTTGAGACGACATTATCATATTCGTGAGTACTTAAAGCGCTTATGGGTTCTACCTATCCCCTAATCAGCCTCATAGATACAAGGAATATGGTTCACAAATGTCAGATCTGCAATCAAATTTTTTCCAAAAGGTTAGTCCTATCGATTCCTGAATCAAAAGTTGTCCCTTTTGAAAAATTGCAATTATCATAGCGAAGAATTACAATCACATTCTATGCAATGCGGATCACATAATACTTCCTGGGATCACCAAACCAATCGTATTGTCCATGCCATGGCCCATTATACCACCGACAACAGTCTTCAACCAAATATCGAGTTCAGCGGTGGACTGGGAATCGTTACCTCCCCCATGCATGAGAGTCTCCCGGGGCTACCAGACGACTTCAACCATGTTGACCTATTCCAAGGAGAGTCACTAAAGCAAGAGCAGCACAATACACAGGACTTTCAAGATTTCTTCTCTTCAATTTCGTCTTCCTTCTCTGAAGGTTCATCTTCTCCTTCAACATCATCAGAAGCTATGTTTGGCTCTAGTTCGTATCCATTCCCATACGCTACGCAACGGGCTGGTAGTTCTTCATCCAGCGTAAGACAATCACCAACTTTCTCAACATTTTATCCAACGAAAATCGATTCTTCCTTCCAGGGCTCTCCTTCACCTCCTGCTTCAACAATTTTCCAATCAAGTTACCTCGTTGGCCCGGAGGATCGAACAAATTCAATCAATCGATGGAACAAGCAAAACATGATACTATCGTCTCTCGACAAACGAACTGTCGCCGACAAGCCGGTGTATACACGTAGACAGGTGGAAGAAATGTTGGATGTAGTTGGGAATACTTTCCTTAACACAATTGTAAGCGATTAATATCTCTTTGTCAGAATAATTTACAAACTAGCCGGTTTTACCCGTTTTTAGGATGCAGTAATTCAACGTACACAAGCGGGAGACTTACCTTTGGGCCAAGAAATTGCGGAGCTTCAAGCTCTGACCGGATCTCACGGAGGAGCCGTGAATTTGGAAGCACGCAGAATGATTTTGGTTGAAACGATTCCCCGATTGGTAGCGACCCTGAGAGAGGAGACGTTTGGTGGCGGCAATCATTCTCTACCGTCGTAGCTGTGTCAATATGCATTATATAGATTTATTTATTTATTATTTGCCTTCAGTACTACTTCCCTGTTCATAGTGTATACTTTCCCCATTGTTCATTTGCGTATCAATGTTTATGTGTACAATAGTTTAGACAATCAACTTCCTCGACTGCAGACACGATATTATATTAGACATAAGTTCACAAGTATCCCAAAAACACACATGTATTATTCTATGGTATTGAGTCTAGTAGTATAACTTTTAATACTTGGGAGACACCTTGGATCCCTTATTCATTCAACCTCATTGTACCTCGTATGTTGATTGTTCCACGTTCAACGTTGACATATCCCTTGATATACCCCGATTGTGCCCTATTGTACCCTGATAATACTCTATGCGTCCAGACATGTCTTCTTTTTCTGATTTAAAGACCCTGAACTGATACTTAGATTCCCTTAGATTACAGTATCCAATGTTTAGGGACCCTGCCTAGATCTTAAACAATAGATCTATAGCAGCTCTGTGTGTAGTTTTTACTACCTCTTACTACCAGTGCATTATTACTATTAGCAAGAGCGGGCATTTCAGCATCTCCTCCGAGTATGTAGTTCTTGCGATGAAGGCGGGACACTGCCTATGCTGGTACATACAATGTTACTGGTAGTAACTGGAAACTTCAGAGCAAGTAAGAGCTGAAGCGAAGTAGTTACAATATCCGTTGAGTTCGGGTAGTCTCATGGTTGTTGTTAATCCAATATATATCAGAATCAACTCGCGTACATCCAAGCGAGTTATGGGGACGTCATTGTTGCGTATTTACACAGTCCTTCTGTACATCACCACAGCGATGTTCTCGGAAACTAAACGAGTCGTCATTGTGACATTGCCGATGTTAACAAGTTTGATGATCTAGCCCGCGTATCTACAGAAGATTATCATCTTCACACCGGTGAGTTGTGTGGGGGTCGAATGGAATATCGGCCATAAGTCCGAGTATAGACTAACATGAACTGAGTAATCATTCAATCTTTGTTGGAAGGTGAGGACATGCCCGAACGTCGCGGTGCGAAAAGCAGCCAAAAAGGTTGGACGCTACGAGGATCGAACTCGTGATCTTATACAGATTTCATATAAGCAGTGGCTTATACTACACTTAGAAGTGCAAAGCATACGCCATACCACTAGGCCAAGCGCCCGGTACTATGGACATTTTATAATTATATTATTATTTGCATCACAACCGTATATCATTCATTGGTTTCCGCCCCGGGCCGCAAACAAGACCAACCCCAACCGTTTACATACCAGCTGACAAGGCCTGCAAATTCGAACCTCATCTCGCTTCTATTTTATGTATAACAAAAATACCGGTGAACTGATGTCGAGGATATTCTTCGGGCTCATCTCAGAGCATAAAAACCAATGATTGAGGTTGAAAATCTATCAACTTTTTTGACAATACCTTGTTGTTCAAGAAAATGGCACGTCTATCTGTCTGTCTCGCTCTTTTACTCTCTCTTGCGAATTCCCAAATCGCCAATGCCGCTTCGCGTACATCCCCGCCTGCCGGAGCTAAGATAGTCCGTGCAGGAACAACCACATCCGGAGAATTCAAAACCGTTACTGCTGCTGTTAATGCTCTTCCAAATGACAGCTCTTCCCAGGTTATTTTCATTTATGCCGGGACTTACAATGAACAAGTCTACATCACCCGCAGTGGACCTCTGACCGTTGGTATAAGTTTCTAATCGATTTTGCTTATGAACTGACTAAGAGTGTTATGCTAGATTTATGGTTATACTACGGACGACACGACTTACAAGAACAACCAAGTAACCATTCAAGCAGGTGTTACTGCAAGTCAAGCTGGTTCCAATGACGCTAGTGGTACCCTACGAGTACACAAGAACGATTTCAAGATGTACAACGTCAATGTAAAGAACACATATGGCCCTGGTACTCAAGCCATTGCCATCAGCCAATACGGTAGCCGTGTCGGACTCTATGCTTGCAGTTTCTACGGATACCAAGATACACTTTACGCAAATCAAGGCACTCAAGTATACCTTAAAAATTACATCGAGGTATGTTAACGATACTTAGGACTGCAAAATAGTAGTCCTTGTGCCGAATACAAATTTACACGGTGAACAGGGTGCAACAGACTTCATCTTTGGTAGGCAAGGATGGGCTTACTTTGGAGGAAATACTATTGGAGTGAAGGGTGCCGGTTGGGTCACTGCCAGCGGTCGCGAATCGAACGATGGCGGAAGCTGTAAGTCGTTTAGAACTTGTTTTCTATTCAAGTTCCACCACCTGACCACCTATTTGAATAGACGTTTTCAATCAGAACACAATTGTAAGTGCTTCCGGCGCTTTTTCCAATGTTACATCACGCCAATATTTCGGTCGCCCATGGGGAAGTAAGTCACCTTTATAACATTTCTCGAAGCTCGAAGCATGGTCTCAGTCATCTGATACTAATTCTCAATTCCTATTTTTAGGTTATGCTAAGTAAGCAGAATCCCTTTCCACTTACAACTCCTCTTCACTAACCGGAATAAATCACAGGGTTGTCTTCAAGAATACCGTTGTAACTGCTCCATTCAATAAAGCGCTCTGGTCTGAATGGAATAGTGGTGACGCGCGAACGAGCAATATCTTATTTGGGGAATTCAATAGTACCGGAAGCGGTGTCAGCGGTGCTACCCGCCCTAGCTTTGCTACAGTTTTATCTTCTTCACAGGCAGCAGCATATACTATTTCCAGTGCTGTTGGTGGTGATTACGCCAGCTGGGTAGACATGGCCTACTTCGTCTGATACTAAAGTTGGTGGAGGAAAATATATATCCTGTATCGGTTTTTGTGGGGTTTGTACTCTAGGAATACAAAAAATCAAGTTCATCAGTCTACTGTATTGAAACAAAAGTTGATAGAAGCCTAGGACGTGAATTGCGATGATCATCTGCCATTTGCTAATCCTTCTATATAAGTTAGCGCGTCCCGCAAAACTTGTCGCGGGCCGCTCCAATATCTCCAACCATTTGTTATCTTATCCAAATGACCTTTTTGCATGGGCCGTGAATCACATTGACGACGACATTTTTCCGGCATCTTGTATAAAATATGTGTCTACTAAGTAAAAAAAAAACAATAACATCCCAAGAACTTGAAAAGAGATGTTCACCACCAAACTGGTAATCTTCTTAACGCTCACCTCAACGCAGACTGTTGTTCAGGTTTGGGCAGCGTCAAGAACCTCGCCTCCATCCGGTGCCAAAATTGTTCGAGCAGGAACCAGTACATCTGGTGAATACAAGACTCTCACTGACGCCATCAATTCCCTCCCGAACGACAGTACTTCCCAGTCCATCTTCATTTATCCAGGAACCTATACCGAGCAGGTATATATTTCTCGTAGTGGACCTGTGACTGTAAGTACTGCATTTTACCTAAGTTCGGTTCAATCGTGAAATGAATTTTGAAAAATAGGTTTACGGTTATACAACCGACACCTCCGCGTATTCCCAAAATGTAGTCACAATTCAAAACAACATTCCGGCAAGCACTGCAGGGTCAAATGATGCATCAGGAACGATTCGCGTTCATAAAGATAACTTCAAAATCTATAATGTCAACATTAAGAATACCTATGGTGCCGGTTCACAAGCTATTGCACTTAGTCAATATGGGAACCGAGTTGGTGTTTATGCCTGTGGAATTTATGGATATCAGGATACGTTATATGTCAACCAAGGAACTCAAGTGTACCTGAAGTCATATATTGAAGTGAGCAGATGCTGTATATCCTCATCTCAGCGTAATTTGCTGACCAAGTATTGGGTAGGGTGCAACTGATTTCATTTTTGGCGCACGAGGACAAGTTTACCTCGGTGGTAACACCATTGGCGTCAAGGGAGCCGGTTGGGTTACAGCTAGTGGGAGGGATTCAGAGGATGCGGGAAGCTGTGAGTTTGAAGTAACATTACACAAATGCACGAATCTAAAACGAGGTAAAGATGTCTTTGACCACAACAGAATAGTTCTTGCATCAAACCCAGCATCCGGAACAAGCGGGAAAGTTTACCTCGGCAGGCCATGGAGAAGTACGTTCTTCCTTGAAAGCACTGTTAATCTCGACTAACAACTGAATAAAATCTCCTAGGTTATGCAAGGTAATGTCTTGCAAAAGTATTGCGATATATTAATGTACTGACATTATTTTGTAGGGTTATCTTCAAGAACACGGTCATTACTGCGCCGCTGAACACAGCTATTTGGTCTATTTGGAGCACTGCAACACCGAACACAGATCATATCTTGTTTGCTGAGTATAATTCCACGGGAAGTGGAGTGGCAGGAGCATCACGACCAAGCTTTGCAACGATGCTGAGCGCCAGTCAAGCTGCAGCATACTCTATTTCAAGTGCAGTCGGCAGTGATTATTCAAGCTGGGTTGATATGTCTTACTTTGTCTAAGTATGAGAACATAATATTCAGCGATAACAAGAAAGCGTAGGTAGATTATACTATACAGAATACTAGGAGATTGGCGAAATCATTTCCGTTTGGCTTTCTTGCCATTACTGGGCCCAGCCTTTTCAGCAGCCTGAAGAAAGTATTTTCAGTAAGGAAAGAGCAGCATTTTGTGCACAGCTTACCTTTCGTTTTCCACCTTGCGCCTTAGAATTTTTGGCCGGGGTATCGTCCTTGGGTTTGAGAGTGAAAAATCCGTCAAGACGACCCTGTTGTTTTGTATTGAGGAATTTTTGTAATTTCTCAGCTCCTTTTCGCACTCGCTCCTCGCTATGGGGTGAATAAGAATATATCCAGCTTTGAAGGAAGAAGAATGACTTACTTGAACCCCTTTTCTGTGACCAGAAACTGTATCAAGCCATCGATGTCAGGGTTTTTCCACTCGAGCTAAAAAAATAGGCGTCAGGTCGATATATACTTCTCCGAAAAATCATGTCGTACCTCAACTTCATCGGCAGGTAATACATCTGGCTTCTCGAACAATACTTTCGCTTCTTCCCATGGCCATTCCTCTGGTACACGAATACCTCCTGAGCCCTTTCCTTTGCCTTTCTTGGGCTTCTTCTTAGGTGCGTCTTCATCCCCTTCCACATCCGAGGTTGGGGCGGGTTCATCCTCTGCTTCAGATTCTGATTCAACAACGGCTTTCTTTTCTGCATCTCTGAAAAGAATCAGAAAGATAGTATTGATTATGACGTCATCACGTACTTTTCCCTCAAATGGGCAACAATCTCCCTAAGGCGGCCATGTTCTCGAATAAGCTTGAGAGCCGACTTTGGGCCAACACCTTTGATAGGTTCTAGGTAGTCACAACCAAGAAGAATACAAAGGTCGATGAACTGAATAAGAATTTAGTATACCATTATTGTGGTTTTTGAGAAACATACCTGGCTCATGTCCATTTCTAGACCTTTGAGAGCAAGGGCGAGGTTAATTTCGCTAATAGGCTGTTTCTTTGCTTCTGAGAAGGTGAGGTGGCGATAGAGAATTGGCGCATTGAAGGTAAGTGTGTCCATATCTTCGGATCCTGCCGCATACACCTAGCATGTGGTTGATAAAATGTAGGTTGTGATGGTTTTGTTCACTTACCTTGCCCCCGCGAGCCAATTCTGCGCATTGTGCCTCGGCCTCTGAAGGTGCCTGGTTATAAACGATTTAGTGAATATATGCGCACGAATAGGCCTTGCGTACCACTACGACTGGGATACCCATCAATTTCAGAAGTCGTATGCACTCCTCATTGTGTTGCCGGGTCACCTTCACCGTCCGCCTCGATAGACGGTCAACATCTTCTACAGTACCGGTCTCTTTGGCCTCTTCCCCTTGCTCTTGTGCTTCTTCACGTCGCACAAAACGTTTTGATAGCTATTGTAGATTGAGAATTCATTGGTAAGTAGATAATGAGATAATACAACATACCACTCCTTTCTTCAACTCGGGAGGTTTCCCATCGAATACATATGCAGGTTTGATACCATTCTCAACAATGCGTATTGTGCGATAGAAGAATCCCATGAGATGACTGGTTGTTTCCCCAGCGTCGTTGGTAAGCATTTCTCCATCCTTCTGCCTGACCGCAATGAGAAATTGGTATATTGACATTGATGCATCAATGGCGACCTTGCGACCAAAGAGTGTCTTTATATCGTGCTCCTTTATAGCATTGGGTGAAAATTGCGAGATAAGTCCAGTGAGTCCTTTGATACCCATTGCCGACGACGATGAGCAGGTTAGACAACGATGTCACGCGGTCGTGTGCGTGATGCGTGACGTGTATGTGACCTCACGCGTCGTAAACACAGTCCCCTTCTTCGAAAGTAGTTAGTACTGAATCCTGATAGAACAACAGCATATATAATAGTTTCTAGTAGTAAACTCAGATAACAGCGTGCCTCTCCAATAATTTGTATTCGATATACTTATTTCGAGGAACACGAAATTCTCATGTGAGGTTTCTTCGTAGTTAAATGGCGATAGCCCTACATTGTTCCATTAATACACATCGTTGATTCCAAACAATAAATTACCTATCACTTAACCTCAATTACTATTCGAGACCTAATCACTTGAGATGAAGTCGCCCCGGACCGATACACTTAGTATGCACTAAGGTGAGGCTTGAAATCTTCTCAAACTGAAGGACATAGCACCTCACCTATATAGCCACTTTGTGTGACCGCAATGCAAGTAACGCACTAATATTATCTAGTGCATCACTATTAACTACGTAGAAGTAACCATTATTATATATCGCTCCACAATGTAAGTATGTAGGTACCTGTGTGCTCGTTACTTATACTTAACTCTATGTAAGTGTTACTTATCTTGTCGGACTTAAAAAACTTGATACCGAAGGGTCGTTTTCTGGACAGGGTCAGTGCCCGAGCGCCCCATGAGCCCAGTAGAAGTTACCTCGCAGGCAGACCTACTTCTGGGATACATAGCATAGGCCACATACATGGTACACAGAGACAATATTCACACCAGTTGCGTTTCATTAGTAGCAATATTCTCTCCCAGTGGAAGCTCTTCTCCAATATAATCCCCATCCCCATATTACCTTTCGACAATATACGAGCATATGCATACAATCAGGTACAGACGAGTATGTTCAGCGTTAACAGGCTTTAACCAGGCTTTAACCGACTCTCTAGCCGCCTGACTGACAGTACCACATGGAAGAGCCCCTGACGAGTCAATGACGAGCCATTCCAGGTACTTCAGGGTATCACTATAAACCCTAAAGAGGGAATTCGCGGGAACCAAGCCTTTATGGTCCTGCTCCCCACCAAGTGACAGACTAGGATAGGCTGGAAGAGGCTGGTGCGCACGGGGCGTTGCCATCGCATCAACATCACACCGTTATGAAAGTCACCAATGGTGTGCAATGATCCTGTGACGAGTAGATCAGAAGCGCAAGTGAGGTCCCAGGGTTGGTCCAGAGACGGCAATAGCTTTTAAACTGAATGATCTCCGGATGCCCCATCAGCGCTGAAAATCGCCAGCTCCAAGTCCATATGTTTTTTTCGAAGATATTTATATTCCCGTCATATAACCTTGGGCACGAAACCCTTTCCTCCCAACCATCCTTATCATTGTGAAGCCTCCTACACGGTCGACTTTGCTGTCGTTCGTTTACTTTGCCTAAACAACTGTCTGTTCCTATTTTCGCATTGGATATGGCAGCGTTGAACATTCATCATACGCTTGGGGCGGTGTTTGTTGGATTTGTGATTTCATGTGTGGTGTATGGAATCCTTATGACACAGGCATACCATTATTTCCGTTGTTATCCTTCGGATAGACTGCATTTCAAGATTACGGTGAGTAAAAATTAATTATAATAGTGACTCCCTAAGAATTCTGAAAATGAAATAGGTTACTGTGCTTGCGTATGTGCCCTCCTACCCTCCTCACCATTTACTTTCAGCCTGAACTTTAAAAATTATAGTCTGCTGGTAACAACGGATCAAGCTTTCATAGGGCACATCATATATTATTATGCCATTTCCAACTTCGCTCGACTCGACGTTCTCCTAAAAGCGACGATGACCTGGTATGTGCATTCCTCCACTTTTTGCGATGGTCTATGTTTAAAGTTACTCCCAAATAAACAGGTCTTTGATCGTATGTGTCCATTTCTCGTTTACGTAACATGGTCGAGATCTAATCACCTGACAATTTTGGGGTACATAGTTACAGCTCACGGTTGGGGTAAGGGCATTTTTTTCTTGGTCCATGGGAATATGCGGTTAATAATGGGTTTGGGCTCGTAGGCCATTGTGGGAACGATTGTAAAAACGTATGCAACTGTCTTTTCTTGACCTCAGGAACTAAAATTTCTGACATGTTTGTGTGGTGCGCAGTTATTTTGCCCTTAGGGTGTGGCGTTGTACGTGAACCTCCGAAACCATATGGCAAGATCATAACCATAGACTTTTTTTGGCGGATTTTACCATTTCCAGTCAGCAAACACAATATTTCTATCACGGCATTGCTTGTGAGTGGCTTATCATTGACTGTTTGTATGGGAGAACCATATTGATAAATTAACAGCTGCTTTTGACCTATGCCCAACTTGGACTTGCGATAGGTGTGTTAAAGTTATTCAATTCTCGGTGTTACTCGTGACCTAAAGGAACTCCTTATTTGACAGCTTATTCAGTTCGAGCGTGCGTATTTGTTGGTTGTACCACATGTATTTCCGCTGTGTTGACAGGACCTGCTTCTATTAGTTTCCAGCTACCAAATATTTTTGCTGTGCATCAATTACAGGTAAGTTAAGCGAGTGTTATATTCGAGACGACTACTAATTCCATCTAGACTCTTGGCTCAGTATCCCTAGGAACCGGTGTCGCCACGGATATTCTCACAGCCATAGCACTTTGTTACTTCCTCAACGAACTTCGGACAGGGTACAAATCGTTAGTACTGTTTGACTTCGGAAAGTCCGAAAAAATGTTGATCATGCCGCTTTAGATCCGATTCTCTAGTGAACATGCTATGCAGTTATGCTATTAATACAGGTGTATTAACTAGGTTAGCTCGAGTTGTTTATTTTCCTTGTTCAACTTCTGACCCATGATATAGTACTGTGAGCCTCACGACATTAATCCTCGTACGTCTCCGTTTCTTGCTTCGAAACCTTCGTCTTATAGGATCTTAGTATAATGTTATGCCGGCCAACAACCTTTACTTCATTGCGACATATTTCATCCTGAGTAAACGTGGGTTTCGGGTTTTTTCTTTTCCGTCAGATGTTATATATTAACATATCAACCAGTATATGCGATCTCATTCATGGCAACGTGAGTAGCTATGACACAAAATTCTCATGTCGAGTTTCTAAAACTTCTATTTTTACTAGACTCAACACCCGAAGGCAAGTTCGGGGGCGTGGTACAGACCAACAACATACCGCTACTGTAACAAACAACAACACAAATATGTTCCACCTAGGTACTCGTATGCCCAGTATGGGTCCCGATGATTTCGAGCAAGGTTGGGACAAAGTAATGCCACCAGGGCATATCGCAGACCCCCCTCGGGGAAAAAGTGTCCTCCGGGACCCACCTCAGTATTACGCTGACCATTCGAACGAATTCCCATATAATTCCTTCTATAAAGGTGGTGCTGGTGGAGGCGGTGGAAATGTGTACGCCTGATATGTTCTTTTTTTGTTGAGAACTTGAGTATTGATGTGTTAATACAGGAGATTCCAAGGAGTTGGAGAGGCGTTCTGAGACAGCCTTGTGATATCTTATTATTAAAACATTCTTTTATTCTTTTATCTATTATTTGTTGTACCTTAGATTTTCTTCTCGTTTCTTTTTGCGCTGACTTTACAATGTTGTATACTTCAATTCCTTTGTAATATTATTTTTCGATTTATTTGAGCCAGGCTCTTTTAATATCAGCCTAGATCTTCCCACGAACAGAAAACATATATTAAAAACAACTCCATAGTGTCTATGCTATTAATCAGAGAGTTCCAAAATCCTAGAGCGTTGCTCGAGTTCGACATCGCCGCCAACGGTCTTAACGGCCTATCAACCCGACTAACGTCATTAATGCATTGTTGGCGGACCGCCCAAGCGCCGAGCGTGGCAATTACATGCTCTATGTGCATCCACTCTAGTCTTCCTTTGCTTCTTCATCATGGAAAGTCCTAGTCATGGGACTGACATGTCTTCAATGAAGAACAACATGTCCTTCTCTTTGCTGCCTACAAATACACCCACATGGAAAACCGGAGGTACATCCCCACAGTACTCATCTACGCGCAACCGGGCAGCCGAGATGAAAGGACCAACGAACTCCAACTGGTTATGCGCAGGATCATGTTTGGCAACTATAGTTCTAGTACTGTTGTCGTTTTCGGCTTCCTCCCTAGTCAGTGCAAGAAGCGGTAATCAATATACGCGTGCTGCTGAGGCGCGAACTGATCAAGTTACATTTGACAATTATACTCTATCCTTACGGGGTCAGCGGATCTTTTTACAGTGAGTTGAAATTTCCGTATTTTGTATGTATCAGTATTGATGCAGACGATTTTGTGATGGTGATCAAGTTCTGGCGAATTCCATACCTTCCGTCTACCAGTACCTTCATTATGGCCAGATATTTTACAAAAGATGAAAGCTGCTGGGCTTAATGGCGTTAGTGTTTATACGCATATGGGTCTCATCAATCCTGCACCGGGCGTCGTCGATTTTGATGGTTTTAGAGCATTACAACCCCTGTATGATGCTGCCAAGGAGGCTGGGATATGGGTTGTGCTACGTCCAGGTATGTCTCAATAAAGCTTATACATGCACTACTCACACATTACTTAGGCCCTGTATGACTTGTTTATTTTTTGATTCTATTTTGCGAAACTGAATTGACTGAATTATAGTATATTAACGCGGAAACGACCGCAGGAGGTATTGCTCACTGGGCAACCTCAGAAGTTGCAGGCACTTTACGTACCAACGATACTGATTGGAAAGCTGCGTGGCAAGCTTATATACAAGGCATCATCGACGTCACAGCACCCAATCAAATCACAAACGGTGGTCCAGTAATTGGTAGGCATTTTATCCTTTAATGTTGTACTTGCTCACTGAAAATGCATATAGCCATTCAAATCGATAATGAATATACCCAGAATCCGATCTCTCATGCAGAGTACTTCGCTGAACTTGAAGAAGCATATCGCGATTCTCCTATCGTAGTTCCATTGACCTACAATGATCCAGGCCAAGGTCGAAATTTCATCAACGGTACAGTAAGTAACGCCATATATGCATCATGTATTGTCGGTGCGGCTAATATGGAGTGTTCCAGGGTGCAGTTGATCTCTACGGGTACATCATTTTTCCATTTATCTTCACGAATCCAAGTTGATTGTTATCCCAGGCTTGACTCTTACCCTCAAGGTTTTGATTGCTCAAACCCAACGGTTTGGAGACCCGTAACCACAAACTACCACCAATATCACGCTTCGGTTAATCCATCTCAACCATGGTACATCCCGGGTATGTTATGGTCCCATCTCCTGTATCAAATATTCATGACTGTATTACTATCAATATTTCAGAATTTCAAGGTGGTTCCTTCGATGCTTGGGGACCCACAGCTCCTGGTAAGAATCCGCCGATCACTTCGTGGCTTAAATACAAATATGCGGCATGAATTCTTACCGATATTCTAGGCTATGGACCATGCCAAGTTCTAACAGGTCCGGAATTCCAATCTGTCTTCAACCTCCAGCTATGGGCAAGCAATGCAAAACTAATCAACTATTACATGTTTTATGGGTAAGGGTATTGGGAGGATTGAAGAGCTTAAACTAAATCTGTTTCTGTATATATAGCGGAACTTCGTGGGGTGCTATTCCTTTCCATGGTGTATATACCTCTTATGATTATGGAGCTTCGGTAAGATCGTGTCAGCCTCTGGTGGCCAGGAACTCACAGTTGTTACCAAGATCACGGAGTCCCGCGAACTTACAACTAAGTTTGATGAAATAAAGCGTCAAGGACTCTTTATACGAAGCTCGCCCGAGTTCTACAAGACGGACTGGATAGCCGATGCGTCAACAGGACTTTCTGTATCTACTAGCCCTGATGCATTCATCACCCTTCTCAGAAATCCAGATACTGGCGCTCAGTTTTACGTTGCCAGACAACGAGATTCTACCACAACGTATGTACTTTTGTACAGGAGTTACAAAAGTTTTTTCTCATCATATCTTGTAGTGTGGTCAATACTTTCAAACTCAATGTGACTACCAGCGCCGGACCACTTCAAATTCCTGTTGTAGCAGAGGCAATCACTCTTGGCGGGAGGGAGTCGAAAGTCATCGTTACTGACTATTCTTTTGGCGCTTCTTCAAAGGCTCTCTACTCTACCGCCTCAGTGTTCTTCGCTGGAACAATTGATGGACGGGACATCTTGTTCTTACACGGAAACGTTACTCAAGATCATGAAGTTTCACTGATGCTTACAGGAACTCCTAACAAGCTATCCCAGTCTACCTCTTCCTCGGTAAAGGTTTCTCAAGAATCATCTCTCACCACGATCACAGTCCTTGCTGGACTCCAAGGCTTTATTACACTCTACGACTCGGACACGCAGCTCATTCTATACGCTGACTCCGCAACAGCAGCGACATTCTGGGCGCCTATTATAGCTGGTGATACGAATGGTCCTTTCCGCAATTTCTGGGGTTTAGGAACGAATGAAACTATTCTTGTTGGTGGCCCATACCTCGTTCGGAGTGCTAGTTTGGATTCGTCTCGGCAACGTTTGGCTCTTACTGGGGACTTGAAGGAAGGAGTTAGACTCACTCTTATTGCACCTCGTTCAGTCCGACAGTTGACGTGGAATGGGGAGCCCGTCGTTCCTGATGCTACTTTATCCACATCTTCCAGCACATTTGTTGGCCGGTTAGCCTTAAGTCGTTCAGTTACTGGGATTAAGATTCCGAAACTGACAGGTTGGAAGTTCAAAGATAGTCTTCCTGAGGTCAATGATGTGGAATTTGATGATGATAGTTGGGTTATGGCAAACAAGACAACAACAAATATCCCATTGAAGCCTTATTATGGAGATGGACGTACGTTATATGGGTGCGATTATGGATTGTAAGTATCGTTTTAACTATGGGACGATCCTTGATATATTGAACGGTAAAATAGCTGCGAGAACATTGTATTGTGGAGAGGGCATTTCCAATCGACTGGGCAAGAGAAGAGTATGAATTTGTCTATCAATGGTGGAGAAGGTGTGTTGCCTTTGCAGACAACAGACATATGCATATATTAATGACATTCTTAGCTTTTGCTGCAAGCGTTTGGCTTAATAATGTCTTCTTAAATACGTCCTTCGGAAAGTAAGCTGCATGATGGGCAGATTTATATCTTTGACTAACTTCGTATGTACAATGCATCAGCTCTACAAATAACCGTCGCATTCTCGAAGAAACCGACGATAAATTCATCATCCCACCTGGAGCACTCGTGGATGGAGATAACGTAGTGACAATTCTACAAGACAATATGGGTCTCAATGAGACTGCTGGACGTGAGTTGTTTCTTTTTGCCGGCTCGAACGAACGTACGGCTAAGCTCGGGTGTCTTTGTTTAGAAAATCCAAACTCGTCTAAGAGTCCTCGAGGTATTCGTGGGTTCAAACTTGATGGTGGCGCATTTGGGGAATGGAAGGTCCAAGGTAAAGTTGGTGGATATCGAGAGTGAGTGAATTTGATGTATTTCCCAATTCCGTCGAGTCCTGATATCGATCTTCTAGTTTCCCTGACAAGACTCGCGGTATGTCACTTCTCGGGATGTTGTTATTGATGGTTTATTGACTGATACTTCTCAGGCGTTCTCAATGAAGGCGGTCTTTTTGGAGAACGTAAAGGTTGGCATCTTCCAGGTTTCAATACGGCTGGCTGGCAACGGCGTGATCTATCCCGAGGGATGCCTGATGGAAGAGCTGGTGTAGCTTTCTTCGTAACCACGTTCAAGCTAGACATCCTGATGGGCGTCGATGTAATGGTGTCGTTTACGTTCAAGGAACCTTTTGGTCAGCCATATCGTGCGTATCTATTTGTGAATGGATGGATGATGGGAAAACGTGTGGGGAACCTTGGGTATGTAGTGTTCATTTTGGCCTGGCTTTCGATTATTGTGTTGAATTAATTGCGCATATAGTCCACAATCTAAGTTCCCTGTACATGAGGGCATTTTGGATTATCGTGGCGAGAAGTACGTTTCAGTTTAGTCTTAAATGCGACTTGGGAATTGACTGACAATGATTCAGTACCGTCGCAGTGGCATTGTGGGCAATGACGCCTGGTGTTCCAATTACACCCGACTTGGAACTTGAATTGGATGCAGTGTATGAGGGTGGTGTTGGGAATGTGGAAGTTAACAACCCCCGCTGGTCACCAGAAGGAAGGGAGTAGTAAACTTTTCAATCTATTAGTCGGATTTCGTCTTTCCCGGAATAAGGATGCGTTGATCGAACTATTAAAACATACACTCTTATTTGAGTCCAAAGAAAAAGACCATCATGTATAGATATTATTGTCGGTAACTGTTGTGATCTTTTCGTCATTCGCCTTGCCATCTTTTCCTACACTTGTATCACCGTGTATCCTCTGATCAAGACACTCGACATGCCAGTTCTCATACTTCGCATCTCTTGTTCTTGGCAAGAATACCGATCCTTGACAACCTCGACAAATGTTGTATGGTATTACTCGGCGAGAAGATATTTGAGTTGCGCGTTTATGAATTTCGGTGGGGGTGGTTATTTTGGATGGGGGGATAGATGATGCTAGAATATCAACAATAATGGTTTAGTTGAATTGATTAATTCAGGAGGGCTCTTGAGGTTGATACCTGGAATAACCATTTGTGCGTATATGCGAAGTACGAGACAAAGGAGGAGTGAGGATCAGTCAGTTGGCCAACCTGTGTCTGGTATTGGTTTCACTTGCACCAATCATACATCGTGGGCAGGTCTAATTTTGGACATCCAGCAAGACAACTTTTGAGAGAACAGGGGCTGACATACGTAAAACTGATACTGATAATAGTTACATGTTGAATATATCAATATCAGGTTAGTTATCGAGATTCCAAATTTTCCTAGACCCAACGACCTTCCAGTGGTTCGGAGGGATATTTGTGAGCTTCTACTCCAAGTTCTTTGAATATTTGATCGAGAGATTCTTTTCCTTCTTCTTCTTCGAGTTCGCAAAGAGCTGTTTGTGATTACGAATAAAACAAGTACATGAGATAAACCAGATTCTCCGTTAAAAAACAAACAAAAAAATAGGAGGGAAAGATGGTACTTACCTTTTCCTCGCCCTTCACCTAAACTCCGTTCCAATCCACGATCATCACATTGAGCAGCAATCAATATCAATTCAGCGTTCAAATAATCCAACAATTCGATCGTTTCACAAGACGCGAATCTCAAACCGTACTCTTCCTTTCCTCTCGTATGTTTGCCGCTACTTTCAGGTGTTGGAGTTCCGAAAACACTGTGCATCAAGTGATCTGGATATTCAACTCCTCTGCTGAGTTGTTGAGTTGTTCCTGCAGCTGGTGTGAGAGGGTTTCTGATTTGAATGATAAATGAAGATGCGGTGATATTCCAAGTTCTTCTTGGACTGGACCCATTCTGTTGGGATGAGGATGGGAGAGGTGATAACCGAGATGAGTTGAACGTTTGGAACGAGTACGTCCTTCTTCGTTTACAATCGCGTATGCTCCTCTGGCTGCGAGACGATTGCCACCTTCATGGCGTGTTCCTGAAAGAGAAGGAAGAAAAGCTTTTAGTTTGACCGTTGTAACTCAAAAGTGATTTTCTTTTACCTCTCGTCTTCGTCTCGTATGTTACCTCATCAAGATTCTTGGCGAGTTCAGATAGATCATCACCCAACGCCGATACATACGCCCAAAACGTTTCTTTATGTCCATTTCGTCCAATTTTCCTCGGGTCGGGTAGGTGCTTCTTTCCAACAGTAATAAGTCGATATTTCTGTTTCCTTTCTGTTAATGCAGGTGCGGGTTTAGCGTCAGCACCACATTCTAAAACTTTCATCGCGTAATTCTCCATCACTTCGGGATCTTGTTTCTCTTTATCATTGTTTCCAGTACGACTTGTTTCAAAGTGTTGCATTGAGACGGCGAAATCGGGTGGGCGAGGAATAAGAAGCATGTGAAGATTACGAACATCATCGATTGAATGTGCTTCTTCAACTTGGACACGAGGTCTGTAAAAGAAGTAGATATGTCCTCGTTCGATCACACCTGAGCTCGAGTTGTTACACTGAATTCACCGAGAGTGGGTGGTGAGATGAACATACTGGTTTTGTAAATATCTTGTTCAATTTTAGTTTTCATATGATCTTCATCCTCTGTTTCCTGTTTCTTTGCCAGAGGCTTGTTCTTGTCCTCCTTTGATTCGAGAGTAGGTTCAATTGTTGCGACATCTCTTTTTTCGCCTATTTCAACGTCAAGCTTTGCTTCTTCTTCTTCTATACCAATATATTAATGGCATTGCTACCATACGCATACTGAGTCTGCGTACCTTGTTTATGGGTTTTACTTGTAGGTTTCTTTCCAGAATGTACGTTTGTATTATCCTTCATTCTTTGGATTGTGAGTTTTGTTTACAAGCGAGGGTAATTGCTTGAGGTCTCGGGTGGTACTTAATAGATTTTGCGCATGTCTGGACTCCGTAATTACATACTATGAAGCTGGAATGACGTCATTGAAGGGAACTCTCCATTCTTCTCCATTCTTGGGGTCTATATTGTTGTTTGTCTACCTAGGCCTTATTGGCATTGATTCACATACATAATACAGTATGAGTTGGATTTATTGAGCTGTTTATATTATATTGATGTTGGTACTAGGAAATCACAGGCCATAAGGTGATGCTTATATACGTGATGTTGAATGTAATTCGAACGTACGGTGTATAATTGTAACGGTGATGTGATGTATAAGGAGTGCTCCTTGTAAATATGAGGCAGACAAGCTGACGCATGAATAATATAGGGACGTAGAAAATCCAAAGAATTCCAAGAACTAAACCGAGGCTGATGATGTCTTACCCTCTTTTGGCATGTGCTATGGCTTCTTCCGGTGGTGCCGAGAGGGGTGCCGGTGCTGGATATATACTCAAGTGCTCATACTTCCGAGGGAACATATGACTTAGTAATTATATGTCTCTTTGATATTATATACGATTTACCGGGAGAAACTGATGTTAATTCTAAACAAAATTAGGAATGGAAAAGTGTTTATAGTTTATACTCGATCTGGGATAGATATTCCAGTTAACAAGTATCGCCTGAACCTCTACCCATGTTCGAAACTGCTCGGTAATAGTACGTACATCATGACTATCGATATTGGTTCTTCGGTAAATAATAAATATCATTTTTAAACGATTATTTCAATATGTTTATAAATTATTCATAATATCACCTTTAAGGGTATATATATAGACCATGGATTTAATATTGTAGTCTACGAAGTTGGATATTGAAGGATAATTATAATCATTTAAAATCATGTTCATAGTCCAGCCTGGTTAGTCGCTTGTTATTACGCCACGTGACTGACAATGCGGCATGTGGGGGCGTGTTCCAGTGAATCTTCTTACTACTGCCATGTCGCACCCAGCAGCACCGACAACACTAGATGCCTTACGAAACTTTCAATTTCAAAGTGTTCTGAACGAGGATACTTTAACTCACACTATCTTTTTACTAGGTACCTTGCCAGATCCTGAGTCCACCGATCGTGCTCAAGCTATCGTAAGGATTGAAAAGACGGCCTTAAACCCGGAGCAGATGCCTACAATATTTGGATCGTCCGGAGCCGCAATTGACAGAGTGCAACTTATGCAGAGCACTGACATTGTACGCTTGATTATATTCATGCGAAGCTGTGGTTTTTATTGATCATATGGATAACTTTGTTTATTTAGTATACATGGTTGTTTGGATGGTTGGGATCCGATAGGGAGCAAGATGTAAAAATTAATGTGATTTGCCCAGCTACCGAGGTTCATATTAAAAAGGTATTTTTTTTTCTTGGTCGGGGAATGAGATTGCCCTTGAACAATGCATTGTAACACAGTACAGTAGACAAGAACAATTGATGGTTCGGGAAACACCAGAGATGTACGAGAAGGTTGTTAAGCCGTACATACAAGCTTTCCCACCCTCAAGAACGAAGTGGTAAGATATTTATTCCTAAGAATAGTTAAGAAAAAGTCGATATTCAAATTATCTACAGGGTCGAAAACATCTTAACTGGTGTTTCGGAAAGCGACAAACTCTTAACGTCTAACCCTGATTTTTTGATTCTTCCGGACATGAAATGGGATCTCAAAACGATATCCTCTCTGTACCTTGTTGCCATTATCCAGGATAGATCTATTCGAAGCCTGCGCGACCTGAGAAAGAAACACGTATCTCTCCTTAAAACCATTCATGGTGAGGCTGAACGGGTGGTACAAGAAAAGTGGAATCTTGGGAAAGGTTCTTTGAGAATGTATATTCATTATCAACCCAGTTATTGTAAGTTCCTTGCCGTTTCTGAACCTAAACTTGTGTGCTGATTTGGATATTTTGAGATCATTTCCATGTCCACATTGTGAATGTTAATTTTGTAGGACATCTGGGAATGGGTGTTGGTCAAGCACATCTGTTAGATGATGTAATCTCTTTGGTACGATTTTATACTTCGTGTGTCTGAGTTGGTCCCTCATAATGCGACATTAGCTGGAACTTGATCCTGAAGATGGCCCTAGTGTTTTCGAGCGAATGACACTTACTTATGGATTAGGGGATCAACATGGGTTGTATCAAGACTTGAAAGCGTCATCGGATTAAAAGTGAAGCTCATTGTTGACATGATACATGAACATAATCTCGACAATTAAACAATCAAAATTCATCTACATCAACATGACAACTTCCGGCGAAGCGTTAAGTCCGCCTGGCTGTCTGATTGAATCAGATTATTGCGACTACGTAGTTCTCGGTCTTTATATCTGATGTATGAATTGATCTCGCACTTCACATATATCCACTACAGTTAGTAGTATTCGAGAAGCATACGTTTTACCTGGATTATTGTGATAGTTCCATTAAACTGTTTCGGTTGGGGATTCTTTTGTTGTCTAACCTAACATATGTAGGTATATTTCGAAGGTTATACAAAGGTTCTATGCAGCACTCGTTAAATTAATTTGTTTGGAATCATCGGCATCAACGCGGCTACACAAGTGGGAAATCGGCTTTGCGGCAATTGTTTCGACGCAACTCCGATCAGACTTGCGACTTTTTCAGTGAATCACTTGAAATCACCTAGCACTTTTGGTGAGTTGAAATCGTAACAGTATCGTTTTTGTGTTGGCTCCATTTACCGAGGTCCTGAAAAGATTAAATGATGTTTTTGATTTGTTTTCGACTTACGGTTTTATCTAAGTCTCATTGAGATTCCCATCCGATGACTGCAGTCACGGAGTGACCGTTGTGCTCACACTGTGACCAAGTCACTTCAGTATTAAATTTAGATTTGCAAATTTATGGTCTCAGGTGTTATATTTTAATCCCTGTATGCTAGTATATACTCTCTTTGCATTTGAACCTTAGTTTGCAATTATAGAGTGAGCTCTACACACAATTTTGCCTCACAGTGATCCTTCCTAGTCGGGAGAGGATTTGGGATACTTTGAAAGCTCACTGTATCATTTTGAAACCGTAAATCTTCTCAAAATTATAGAGTCTAGTACATATGTGTGTTCTAAAGATATTTGTGGTTTATTATTTTATCCTATAGGCTGTACAAGGGCCAAGAGGCTGTTTTGTTCCAACTCTCTGCCAAATGGTGGTCATCTGTCACGCTTGCATCACGCTTGCATCATGTGGGATCGAATCTCAGTGAGACCTACTTTTTAATTAGCCACAGCCCTGCCACGACACAAAGCTACTGATACCCAGGGTCAGACACGCGTACGACGAACTTATGCAATGTCAACTTCCAATCAACCTGTTAACCAATGTGAACCTATGCACACAGAAACACACACCCACACTTTCAGGAACGGAAAACCAGTCTGGGCGTGGCGAGGGTTATTTCTGTCTGTAAGCGCTTGAACTGCCCTGTCATAAAAGGATGATAATCAGTTGTTGGTCGGTAAATTCTATTTCCCAGGTGTTCGGTTGTTCTCGCCGCCCATATCATAAGCGACACCCTCAAGCTTGCCTACTTATATCCATTACTCGCTTTCGTGGGGACAATCGGGTCTTCCAACGTTGCACAGTACCCACCCGGTCTTTTCCTCATTGTCATCGACAATCATGTTCTTATGGCTGACTATTGTTCTGGCTACAGCGTCATTGGCACAATCCGAAATTCTAGCCAGTGCTCAAACTACATTCTCGATTACAGACATAAACCAGCTGAGGCAGGATGTGGGAGGGAGACTTTTCCGAGGTGAACCCTTCGCAAAACCCTGTTTCTCTGGAAATTGGAATTCGTCGGAATGTCTTGACATTCGAGAGAACTATGTAGATGAAGGTGAGTGCTCCTCGAACTGGTTAGTGTGAGACCAGAGACTGAATTGTATGTGCAGTGACAAGATCTCAACATCCCGGGGGATATATTCAAACGCAGTGGGAAACATGCCAGACTTCGGGAGAACAATGTCTTCTAAATTATCGTGTTCCTGATGATGAGGAACCGACGTTGCCACCTCAAAATTGTTCACTTGGGAGTATTCCCAGCTATTTTGTGAGTTCTCTCAGGGGTTGGTTTGATGTTCCATGTTATTAATATACATTCCTTTTCTTAGATTGATGTTCGATCAGCCAGTGATGTCGCTGCTGCGTTCAAGTTCTCAAAAAGGAACAAAATTCCGCTTGTGATTAAGAACACTGGAGTAGGTGGAACAACTCCAACTCATTGGGACCGTGATTAATAATTTAATAGCATGATTATAAGGGGAGGAGTAGTGCACCTGGATCCCTGGGACTTTGGGTACGCAGACTACAATTGCATCGCTGTTAGTTGACCTTACTAATGGTACACCATTACTACTAGACTCACAACTTGAAAGATGTTGGTGTTGATTTTTCCTTCCTTGGGATGGTACACTAACAACGAATTTGAATTTCTCAGATTTCATACTCGCCGAATTTTGTACCCACAGGCTGTTCTGTCCTACCTCGTCAAGCAGTTACGGTTGGGGTGCGTAATCAATTGGATATGTCGCGTCGATTTATGATTCAATATTCGTTTTAGGCTGGTGTTCAATGGGGTGACGCATACAGCTTCGCCGATAGTAATAATATAACCTTAGTTGGAGGTTGGTCATATTAAGACATCAAAACTTCATCCGGTAGGCTGACCAAGAATAGGTAGTGATCGATCTGTAGGCGTAGCTGGTGGTTGGCTTCAAGGAGGAGGTCATGGAGCGCTCTCCCCGAGTATGGGAATGGGAGTAGACCGTGTGGTATGCAGCTAAGCATGTTTCAGAATTAGTTGATGATGTGCTAATGATGTGCAACAGTTGGAGTTCAAAGTCGTTACCCCCGACGGGAGGCTGCGGGTAGCTAACGAGTGTCAAAATACAGATCTATTCTGGGCATTGCGTGGAGGTATGAGTGTTCCAATAACAACTATGAGTAACCCTAACAACAGTGTATTAGGTGGCGGAGGTACTTTTGGTGTTGTTCTAGAGATGACTACACTCGCTTCTCCTCCAGTAAAAATCCAAACTCTAATCCTTGCGTTTGCAGCAGATACTGAGTTATCTCGTGAACTATGGACAATCATGGCTGACAACCAGATTAAATGGTCGGAGGAAGGGTGGGGAGGATTTTCTATGGCCAATGTTGTCATCCTCTTGAATCCCAAGATGGCAAGAGATGATGCGTTAGTTTCCCTAGCTCCTTTACTCGAGTTTGGACGAAGACTGCAGGCGTCAGCTCCCACAACTACTAGGCTTGTTTCAGTCGAGTTCCCGACATGGGGCGCCTTCTTCCAGGCTTTTACAAGAGATTTCGTCGCGGTACGTTGATCTAAATGCACTTAAAGAACACCAATTTACTGATTTCACTATCATAGACTACTGGTTCTAGCTTGGCACTCGCTTCACGTTTAATCCCTAAATCTTCCTTTGAAACTGCGGAATCGAAGAGCGAGTTAGTTTCCGCACTTCTCGCAACAAATGCTGCCACCCCCGGTCTTATTATTCTCATATCACCCCCAGCTGCTTATTCTCATGTACCCGGGTCAACTAGTGTCACAGATGCGTTCAGAACAAGTCTATATCACATCACAGCCATCTCCCCATGGAATTGGAATGCAACACTATCAGAAAAAAAGGAACATTACAAAAGAGTTAGTACTTCAATGGATAATTTGAGGAAAATCACTCCAGTTGCTGCGTATTTGGCAAGTATTTAGTTCATGTTCGAGTCTTGTTGGAACATATGATAATGATATTTACAGAACGAAGCTGATGTTTACGAGCCAAATCATGAAGGTATGCAGAAGTCTGTTACTCAAAAAAGTGTGCTTATGACTTTTGTAGTTTCTTTCTGGGGAGATAACTATAACAAATTGCTTCAAATCAAGAATAAATTGTAGGTTTCGCACCTATGTAAATTCTATTTCAAAAATCTTAACAATGTTTAGTGATCCTCATCGTCTTTTGGACTGTTGGCATTGTGGTACGTCTACCCTATTAGTTGACTAAGTTCAGCACCGCTAATGTTATGTTGTGTTGTGTAGTTGGATGGTCTCGTCAATCCTCTCGTTTCTCCTGCTATGTCTGATATTTTGTATTTGCCTTTGGTTTTGGATCTCTCATGTTGATAAGCCAATGACATTCTGATCCGTGTGATGTATTATGTAAATCATATCATAGACTTGTCATTTGTTCGGTATTTGTTGGATAGATTGTGTGAGAACTGCCAACGGTAACCATCCTGTTCCTGCTGGCAAAAATTAGTAAACTACAGTGGGACTTTGGGCCTCCATAGGGAAATTGAGAAGCTACATCTTGGCTTTGAGGAACAAAACTTGTATTTAACAACTTGGGTAAAACGAATCATGATACTTCAATATAATATTTTATACCGTTGGATTAAATCACATCTGCGTCGTGCTTGGCATTTATCATATGCCGAGAGATCTGTTTGGCGTTGCTTCCATCAGCTGTACAACAGGTGAAGGTGTGCATTCGCTCACGGTTCAGTGTCTGCTCTTCGCTTTCTATTCCCACTTCTCTTTTTCTCTATAATTTCTTTTTCTGTTCATTTTTGTCATTCTTTTTGCGCAGGACGCTCTCTTAGATAGATGTTGTTCATTCCTGTTGTCCTTGCTGCCATTTTCCTGACTGAAACCACCACTGCTTTGCCCTCTCGGACTTCCGGAGGATTGGGAAACAGAAGCACGAATAAACAAGGAACGGGCTTCAAACTACGAGAACTTCCTATTTACAGGAAACGAGTGGGTCCTAAACCAAGGGGATTACAATCCCGAGGTACTGTGAGCGGAGAGTCTGGTCTGGGAAACAACGCGGATCTGTGGGTGACTTTCACATCATTTCAAATTCTCCTATATATCTGAACCACTGACCACCCTAGATTGTACACTGTTCCAATTGAGCTTGGTAACACTGTTACTGCAGTCAATCTTGGTGAGCAGGAGTCCGACTATCATTCTTATGACTGGTGATTGACAGTTTTTTTTTCAGATACTGGTTCCAGTGATTTATGGGTTGTTTCCGATGCCTGCCAGACAGGTACATGCGAAAATTCCAAAGTTACTAGATTCCCATCTTCCAAAGCCAATCCTCTTGGAGTAGACGTTGCAATGTATTATGGTGATTCTACGAGTGGAACATATGCGAAAGGAACTGTCGCAAGGGAGACTGTGACTATTGCTGGGGTTGCTATGGTGGATCAGTCCTTTGGTGCAATGAATGAAACTACGAATGGAGTCGTGAAGTATGATACTGCTGGTATCTTTGGTTTGGGATTCCCTGCTGGAAGGTACGTTCGTTTTTTCTCCTTAGTCGGGTGATGCTAAAATATTGCCCTGACTTGACTAGCAAGGTCCAGGAGGCCGTTGTTGAAAAGAATGTGAGCCATAAACCTCCTGAGTGCGCCTCTGTGCATTGACATATTGCAGTCAGGACCAATTAACGAAACTGATGACTTTTTGCGTGCCACTTACACTCATGGCCCTCTTCTGTCGCGGATGTTAATGACAGGCGAACTTGAGGCACCCATGTTCACGGTTCGTCATGTCTATATATTAGCTAATTAATATATGTGCAGTCCTAAGCTCAGCTCTAGATTACTCTTCACCGCAACACCATTGATATTAGTGGTCATGGCCAATTAACAGTAGGCAGCCTTCCAGATGGTGTAGACCCAAGTTCCGTGACCTGGGTACCTGTTCGTCTCTATCATCCATCAGAAGGCGGACTTGAACCTCCAAATTTCGCTCCCAATGAAATATACCCCTAGTATGTTCTTCAGATGCCTACGAATTTGAACGTTAGACTGAGCCTTTGCTGATAGTCGTTGGGAAATTGACTTGGATGGTGTTTATTTTGATGGAGAACGTCTACCAGATTCGAACATTTCACCCTCTGGTACTATTTCTGGTTCAGTAAGAAACTCGGCCCTTATAGACAGTGTACGTGTGAACTTTCTCAATCACTAAGCCCACTCATTAATTCCGAATAATAGGGAAACTCAATACTTCGAGGACCTCAAGATATTGTAAACGGCATCCTACAAAAAGTTTCCCCTAGTTATAACCCAGGCGATTCGAATTCGCAGCCCATATTCGCTTGCAGGGCACCTCACAGTCTTACATTTGAAATAGGAGGCAAGGTAAGTGATAAGAGAGGGTGTACTGGTCATTTATGAGAGACAGTCCTGAGGGTCAGATTTAGATGTTCCCAATCGACCCCCGCGATTTCATCGGCCAATTCCAAAAAGGGGATGCGACCAATTGCATAGCGGACAATCTTGTCACCACAGATGCTCCTCGATTTGGAGCGCTCTTCCGTTGGAGTTTAGGTGATCCCTTTTTCCGTTCGTAAGTTGGGTTCTCGCTCTTTCCACTTTACAGTGTTTGTTTATTATTATATTAGGAACATGGTGGCATTCCACTATGGTAACCTCACACACCCTTCCGTCGATCCACCCCGCATTGGTATCCTTTCTCTAGTACCTGAGAACTCCATGGAACTCTATGAGAATGCTGTCTCCGATGCTATCAATAACGGTGGCAACTTCGAACGTTAGTAAACCTATGATACTCCGAGGACGTGTTATTAATTATAATTATTTACAGAGACACTCGACGTTGCACCTACGGCTAGTGTGGCTCTCGCTCCACAAGTTACTGTGGGCACTGGTGTCACACATCTAATTGCAGGGGCTACCTTGAGCTTGCAGCCTGGCATGGCTAGTACTACAAACGTCAATGCTAATGCGGACAACAACAGACCGAATAATGCTGCGTCTTTGATTTTTTCAAACGAGTGGACTTCTTTAGTTATTACAGGTCTCAGCGTTGTTGCGTCTTCTCATCTCTTGAACTTCTTGCTTTAACGAGGGTTTACTTGAAAGAGGACTTTTGATGCGAGGATACTTTATAATTTACTCTAGTTTTGTCTTTCCGAAAACTTGAACTTTTTTGAACTTTTTTTTTCCGGGTCGATTATACATGTTAACGGGACACTGGGCTATATGTTTTACGTATGTAGTCAACACACGTTCATTCAACATTTCCTGTCACATAAGGTCTTCCTCAGCACGTACAGTAAGTTGATGTACTTAATTGTACATTTCTTCGAATATGAAGTACATTTATCACGTGTTCGTATCTAACCTTCATTCATAGAAACCAAGAAAATCCTCTTCGACGGTATATGAATCATTCTACTTATGCTTCTGACACGCCAATAAGTCGCTGACGCTCCCTGGAACGAACAATAGCCACCGACTGCAGACCTACATCGCTAACCCTACTCCAATGTCGAACATCCCTACCCCGGGGGTCATATTTCAACTGCCTAAGTTTTGGAAATATTTCTGAAAGAAATACAACGACAAGATCGTCTTGTGTAATTGGTGATCGTCCAACATCAAGTATCACCAGTTTATTTGAGATAATTGGAGATGTTTTCAGATAATCCAGCATGTTGAATGCTGCTTTAGTGACTTTATTGGGGCGACCATCGACATATAACGAGAGTGATTCTAGATTGTTACAGCCTTCAGCAAGTGTAGCTAGGACCTGGAGAGACGTCCCAACAATATTCTGAGTACTCTGCTGGTTTGCAGAGGATATGAAGGGTAAAATATCCAAGCTCCGAAGATTGATCCAAGCGTCGGGAATCCTGATGGCTAACTCTGGAGAGATGTATACTCCATCAGCTATATTGAGTTGGACGTGTTCCAAGCATGGAAATTGTAAGAGGAAGGGGAGATTATCTGGACCAGAACCAGCGTGTGTGATGTGTAATTCCGTCAATGTAGCAGGATTACAGTATCTCCCCAGATATTCGTAGAAAGATGCCCAAAGTAGCTCGTTATCTTCAAGAGAAGAGTCACTAAGGATATCGAAGCTTAGGCTCTGCAAATTTACATCCTCAAGCCAGGGGATGATGTTCATCGCGGCTGCCAGTGAAATTTGCAGTAACGACAAGCTCTTTAGGGAAGTGAATGGAGATTCAATAGTGGATCTATCGAAATCTTCCTCACTGAGGGAGTTTGACGATGAGTATCCAAGCCGAAGGACTAGTCTTTCCAGGTCGGGCATTTGAGTAATCTGTAGGAAACCCTTGACGGACACATCGGGTAGGTCAAGAACACTAAGATTCTGCCACTCCGTAATGAGTCCTTCAAGGATGTCCAAAGAGATGACTTGAGATGTCGATGCAAGTGCGAGGTGACGAAGGGTCTGGTTACAGCCTGCAAATGACAATGAATTCAAGATGCTGGTATTTCGAGGATTGTTAATGGGTCCATGGAAATTGATGGTTAGACATCGAAGGACTGGGCTCAGGAACATGTGAAGGTATTCAAAAGCTGCATTGTCGTCCGTAGATCCCACCCAGTGCATCTCTCTCAACGTGGGCAACAGACAACCACGTGAAAAAGCGCTCAAAACTGCGTATACGGGAAGACTAGTCCTTGAACAATTTCGGTACCGTCCTTTCTCTATGTAGAGGATTTGAACTCGACGAGTATACATACTGAGTCTTTCAAAGTCCACAGGTGCTAGTGCCCGAGAAAGGTGCTATCAAATAGGAAAAAATTAGATAAGGTCCCGTGTTAAATTAGACACTTACTAGGAGTCCTTTGTTTGACACAGTCCACGCATTTCCAGGTAAACACATTACCAGGGGCTGTAGGCCTTGTATTTCATACCACAGACTATTTAGCGCCGGTTCACTGAATTCCCGGCAGGTACGAGCGAGATTACTGAGCGTCAACGTGGCAACAGGTTCTTGTTGAAGACGCAGTTCCTCGCATGTGAGACGTAGAATCTCAGAGGAATGGAGGCAACGATGCATAGTCGATCGAATGGTAGATCTAGTGCACCAACTGTGAGATAAGTCGGGTAGAAAGACAGCCTTGCGCCTCATTATCATCGATCAATGGGAATCGTGACTGCAAGTACGTAACTATTCTATAAAAAGCTGAGTACCCTTGGCGGTCTTGCGGCCCGCCAAGGAACTACATGTAGGAGTATTTGTCAAGGTGATCTACTACAGTCGTTCCGAGCAGGAACCAGTCGGGGGCTGAAGCGCTGAAGCTGAAGTACCGGTAAGAGTCTAGGTGTACTCACATCTACATCAATAAATTTCTGAGTCACATCCACTAGTAGCTCGAACTCATGACTTATAATTATCATACAACTATTGAAACCTCAACACCAAGCCTGGTCCAAATAAAACAAGTGAGAAGTAGTATTATATTATCTTTGACAATCACTGACAATATAGTAATTTCACAACTAGTAATCATGGTGATATTATTTAGTGGACGCATAAATCTCCAACTTTGCAAGTAAATCTTCCCATCTCCCATTATTCCAGCTGACAATCGTTTTCCACTCCTCCGACTCCTCTCCGAGAACGATCCTCCAACTGCGAATGGTTGACATAACTACAAAATCCGCAAACGTGACCCTATCTCCCATCAAAAATGGGCCAGCGCTCTTTTGATAGAAGCTATCAATGGTGTCCAAACCGGCTTTTGTTTTGTTGAGGAGTTCGACACGTTCCTCGCTGGAAGGGAATATATCCGCAAAAGCGGATTTTCCGGTAATTTCCAACATCCTGCGAATGAAATACTCGGTACTCTTTGGGTTGACCTGGTCAAGCAATTTCGACACAACAATCACCCATAATGGAGAGGTGACTTCATTGAATTGATGATAAAATGCTGCTTGTAATGCTTCTGTACCCGATGGAATAACCTGTGGTGTGTTTGGATACGCCTTGTCGAGGTACTCCGCGATCTTGTAGGAATCCGTGATGCGCGTGTCTGTGGAATCGTCCGTCAAGGATGGACAGGTATAACGTGGACTTCCATTTGGCTGGACGCCGCTAGGAGGTACCCCAATCTTCTTGAGCTCATCCTCAATGTTCGGAAACTCGAGCCTCATGACATTGAACTCAAGATTCTTGAATCCCAAGGTATATCTGATTTACATTGTCAGTACATGAATTTTTTAATATCATCGTGGTCTGGATTTTCGTCACCATAAACTCACCTGACTTTCCAAGGATTAGGTGAATAAGACCCAATCAGTAGATTCTTTCCTGCGAGATCGTAGAGTGTGATCATTCTTCAAAAATGACTGGGAACTTGTTAAGAAAATCAGATGGAAAAGATACTCCTTTATAGAGATTCAACCCTTGCCATATTGTTTAACATTACGACGGTACTATGTTTTTACTTATTAATCTTTCGCTCAGGTCCCTTCGGATTACAAACTTTAGTCTTGTTTCTTACTAACCACATATATATATGGAGAAAAGTGACACGTAGGTTTCAGATCGCTCCGAGGACGACCCTGAGTCTGACCGGTTGTCATTCATTGGGTCTTGGATTTCTTTCCCCAATGCATCAGTGGTATGCACAGTGTTTGTACCAGTCTTGTCACTACCATAATAATCAATACACTATACACGTAGTAATTGTTTTTCGTTGCCCAAGGCAATGCTGCTGGCAAGTAACAGTTGCCACATCCCATTCGGAGGTTGTGTTGAATTGGGGTTGATGATAAATGACTGTGTCATAAATAGATGCTCACGGCATGGTGTGCGGTTAAATATGGAATATGTACAACGTCCGAACGGACTAGTGTTGCCGTGGTTCGACTCAAAAACCGCAAGTCGATTGAGTCGGACCGTAAAAAACCGGACGGAACCACTCAACCGACTTCCCGGTTCAAGTCATTGAACCAATGATGAGTCGTTTCCGAATTTGGTAGTAGGATTTGTCAGCAACGGGATGTACATGCTCACTACTGTGTATCGTAAATCATTCATGATCTATCATCTTCTCCAATCTCTAAACAATCCCAGACCAATTTGGAGTCCATGGATCAGTGATATTGTCATCTGAGATGCTCTGGTAAGTGTATTTCTACAAGTATTGACTATGATTTTGCTGAATACACTCTTTCTATTATCAAATCAGATCACATCGATAACATCTGCATGTTGTACACCTTCCGTAGTGACTGATAATGCACCATATCCATTCAATAGAAGTAATACACTCGTTTGAAGGCACTTTACCTCAAGAGTAATGGCTGTATCAGGCTTCTGCCAGGTGATTTTCTTAATCTTAGGTACAAAACTCGTGTTTGAGCACCACATTTATTTTGCTGGCCATCTATGGGTGCCGATTGTGGGATATGCATCCTGATATTAGGGCCCAGGCATGGTAAGCATCGCTTAAGCCTAGTATTAAAGTAATCTACTGACAAGTGAATTCAATCCTAGGTATGATCTGGAACGTGTTTTCAGTAATTGTATTGGTATGTTCTATTATCTATACTCTTTTAGGCTCCTATACTCACCTTATGGTCCTTCCATTTATTGTTCCCAGGTGTTTTTGATAGTAACGATAATACACAATGATTAATACCACTATTGTGAAATCGTAACACTTAAGTGACTTGTAGGAGAGAAGTGGTATAAAAGTGTATCATTCTTCCCATCTTAGCACCCTACACCTGTACTCGTTCCTCCCATCTTAGCACCCTATACCTCTACTCGTTCTTACCTGGTGAGTCATTTTTGTTGATTGTCATTGTTTTTTTTTTGCTTATTTCTCAAGCTACTTATGAATAGATTATGGCTCGAAAAAAAAATGTCCAATATGCAAATGGAGCGTCCGAGACTGTCTTTGAAGTAAACCGTATGTTTAATATTCTATTAAATTGCTTTAATATTTTAAACTAAAATATATTATTAGCAAAGCCACGTCAACGTGGCCGTCCCCCAAAAAATATAGCAATCACTAAACAACAAGATTTACATGGACCACCAAATACTCTATTCAAGGCTTCTACTAGCGCAACTTTGGAGCCACTCCCCACTTCGGTCTCTATCACACCCATCCTTGATACCGGGAATCTCAATCCATTTATTGTTACACCTTTACCTTCAATTCATGATTCTACTCTAACATTCTTAGTAACAAATGACGATCTCTCTCAATCACCAATACTACCATCATCTCCGATTAAGAA
Organism: Coprinus comatus; assembly: GCA_034638255.1. Lineage (NCBI taxonomy): Eukaryota > Fungi > Basidiomycota > Agaricomycetes > Agaricales > Agaricaceae > Coprinus > Coprinus comatus. The sequence goes on from JAWPGT010000032.1 coordinate 232,675, forward strand.
TCGCATCGAGAATGAGCAACCAACTTCTAATTCATTCCTACCATATCCGCCAGCAACTCCTCAATCACGTATCCATGCTCGTCGTCTCTCTTATACCCCTACTCAAGTTCAAGTAGTTATTAAAAAGGTAACCCGAGTTGCAAAAGATATCCAATCTTTTTTTGTAGAACAAGAAGGTTATCGGAAATGTCAATATTGCATGTAAGTCTTATTGTATATATTAAAAATGACTTTTTCTTACTAATATTATTTTTAGACAATCACATACTAACAATCCATCAACTACACCACCAGATAGTTATCAGAAATCAAGTAGCACCAGTACTCTCCGGCGACATCTCTACACCCACCATCTAGCCATTTGGGTTGCTGATTGTAACCGATTACAAATCAAAATTACATCAAAGGATGAAAAACTTCGCACTGGATTACGAAGGCTTAAAGAAAGTAAAGAAATTCAATATAACCATAATGAACAGCATGAACTACCTACTACACATCAACCATACACTTACGAGGGGTTTTTGAATAATTTGATTGCATGGATTATTTCTGATGATCAAGTATGTTTTTTTTTATATCATTATATTGTAATTTTGCTAAGAAAAGTTCTTAGTCACTCAATATCATTGACAATCCCCAGTTTCGGTCTCTCTTGTTTATGTTACGACCTGAACTTCAAAATCACCTTCCTCACTGAACTAAACTTCGCTCACAGATTATTCAAATCTGGCATCAACATATAGTACATTTAAGTGGCAAAATGAAAGTAAGTTGTCGTATAATACTGTATTATTTCCTTATTAAAATATACTATAATAATAGAAAGCCTTAGGGAAAATTTCGTTTACATCAGACTGTTGGACAGATACAAATCTCTCACCTTTTATTGCAATTACTGCTCATTGGATTGAGTCTTATGTCAAGAATACTCAACATGGTCCAGAATTTGTTTTATCACTCCGTACTGAGCTTATTGCTTTTCATCGAGTTCCTCAACGACATACAGGTGAACATCTTGCAGCTGTTTTCCTTAATATTCTCAATCATTATTGTAACGACAAAGTAAGATCCTACTATTAAAGAAATATAATAAGACTCTAACTTTTATATAGATTGGCTGGATTACACTTGATAATGCAAGTAATAACAATACTATGGTCGAATCACTTTCCCATCTTCTCGCCACTCAAAATATATTATTCTCGCCTGAAGAGCAACGTATTAGGTATTTTCTAGTATAATATATATATATCTATTTACTAATGTATATCACTCATTTAGATGTTTCCCACATATCGTGAATATTGCATGTCAAGCAGTTATTACTGCTTTGGCCAATGATGAATTAGTAGTAGTATCTGAAAATCAAACTGAACGTGATCTCATTGGATTATTACGTTCATTGGTTAATCATGTTTGTATTTTTCTATTATAATAATTGGAATTCAACTTATTTATATTATAAAAAGATTCGAGCATCATCACTTCATCGGGAACACTTCAATAAAGTTCAACGTATACTAGGTATTACACATGTACTTCAGCTCCTACGTGATGTTCCAACTCGGTGGTCATCTACACATCTTATGATTAGTCGAGCATTAGAACTTTGACAGGTATGTTTTCAAGTAACTTTATTCTAATAAACTCTTACCTATTTACAATTATAGGCTATTGATATATTCCTTTTACAACATCCAGAACTTGTAAAATATACAATTTATCAAAATGAATGGATTATTCTTGAGCAAGTATCAAAAATTCTTTCAGTACGTAAATTTCTATATTATCAATAATCATATTAATAGTATATTTTTGAATAGATTCCTCATGCTTTCCAGCAGAAATTATCTGCTGAAAAAACACCAACATTGTGTGAAGCACTACCATCATTTCAACGGATGATTTTAGCATGGGAAAGATGTCAAGAGGATCTACCACATTTTTCGACTATAATCAATGCTGGACTAATAAAACTAAAGGATTATTACAATCGTGCTCTAAATGTTCCAGCATATCAGCTAGCAATACGTATGTCTTCATATTCAATTCTAAACTTAATATTAACATGATTATTATTATTTTAGTCTTACATCCACTACGAAAACTTGCATGGTTTAAGGAGTATATGCCAACAAAAGTTTACGAAGTAAAAGAAATGTTTATTAATCAAGTAAGCTATTTATAGAATTTACAAGAATTACTTTTAACTGAGTATTTGACTAGCTGCGATGTCATCAACAATTAAACCATCCACGAACACCTGGCCAAAATATTACCAGACCTCAAGCTATAGCTAATATCAGCTGGGCTGATGGTGTACTTGGCTCTGATGACTATTGTTTCAATAATCCAGTTGCAGATAGCCTAGAGGCAGAAGTAGATCTATACTTTAGGGATCCACAACCAATGATGTACACCAACATGATATCATATTGGCAAGTATGTGTTCTTTATTCTCACCATAATATTATATGATTCTAAGCAAATTATAGGACAATCAATTTCGCTTTCCAACTCTCTTTCGACTAGCAATGGATATATTACCAATTCAAGGTTCAGCAGTTCCATGTGAGCGAGTTTTCTCAAGTGGAAAAGAAACCATGGCTCTGCGACGTAATCGTATCAAAGGAGACTTAATGGAAGCACTTCAGATGCTAAAGTTTTCTATGAAACATGGTCCGAAGCTAGATTTTACTGCTGGTACTGGACGAGATGAAGAGATTCATGAACTTGAGTTGGAAGAATTGGAGGAGTTATATAATCCCCAGGATATTTTTTCGTTCATGGAATCACTAATAATGTCAGAAGATGAGGAAGATACTCAAGAGCTTTGAGCATGCTATACCAGTTAAACATATATTTATTGTACTGTTTTGTTTTTTGTTTTTTCTTCTCAGAAATATATAAAAGGATATTATTTATGTAATAATAACGGTTCAATGTGGTCCTGAGTCACTTAGGGTCTAATGGTTTAGTAAGTTGATCAAGACAGGACCAAACGGGACCAAACCAAGTCGCGACAACACTAGAATGGACGACGTGCGTGGGAGAATACACAGTACGACATTGGCAATTATTTTCATTCAACAACTACACCTCACGAGCCTTTTCTCCTTTGGCCTTTTTGTCTCTGCTCTGTGGATATCACACAATATCAATATTCTGGGTCTGACATGACGCCACTACTACCGTATCATACTACTTTGACAATGTTTGACAAACATGTGGAAAGAATCCAACCATCCAATGCATGTACATAAAGACAGATCTGGACACAGAATCAGAAACAGAATTCTTAACAAATTCATTATTAGCCCCACAAGTATTTCTCGAACTTAGTGTTATGATAGTTCTTTGAAACGACGAGCAGTGAGGGTGGCTCAGATTATGTCACTTATTACAACTCAATTTCCCATAAACATGGACACCAATTCAAGAGGAGGATGGTTGGTGAGAGGCAGTTACGTGTCGAAGAATTTGTTATGTATACCGGTGGTTCTTAAAGAGGTTTTGGATGGGATGTTGTTCGTTCTTTCTAATTCTACGTTGACTACTGTAACTCCCAACGGTGACGATGATGGAAGACTTGAATGTAACGACAGTACGACAACACGAGCGAATCTAGTACCAAGTATCTCCATTAGAACCATCGACAAGAAACAAAACTCTTACATGCTCACGTATGCACTCTATGGCCTGACTTAAAACAACATCCGTCCATCTCATCACGGGAAAGTGGATTGGGTTCGCGTTCAAGAAATTCAGCACGTCGCTTCGTAGCATTTTGTTGGCCACCGGGACTCCTTTACCCGCTGCACTACTATCGATTCCAAACTGGGTTTGAGTATGAATATATCAAACATATCCAACAACCATGCCATTTACTCAGATTTTGGTACATGGAGATCTGAGAGAGAGAGGTGCAAAATACTATTGCATTAGGAATCATGGTTGGTGCCTTGAGATTGCGGATTGGGTAGGTGTAGGCGGTCGTTAAAAGGTTATGTTTGTTCTGAGATTTATCTGGTAAGTCTATGTTTGAAACAATTAATATATTTAACACTGATAGCTCTGATTTATTTTGTAGATCTTAACAAATCCACAGTGAGTATATGTGCCCTTGTCTTTTTTCCCGTTCAAAAATAGAAACTAACATTGGTAACACTAGCTGGAAACGATGGGGAAACGAAAGGAGTGGCAAGAAAGATAAACAACCATTCCAGATCGTATTGATTCGAGCATGGTCGAAGTCAATGTCCCTCAGCGAGGCTTCAACTCATTGGCTCAGGTAGGTAGCCCCACAGGAATGAGAATTGAAGCACATATACTGAGTAATTTGTACAGTACAACAGTGGCATGCATCATCGCTTCTAGAATCAACATGACAACATCAAACGAAGTGGGGTAGCCAATCCAAGAGAGATATTGAAGATTATGAAGCTTTGAAGGTCTTAGTGATTCTTCACAAGATTCAAGAGGTAATTCTCATAATCGAATGACTATGCCCATGCTTGACGTGAAATCATCAACATAAAATATGTTTTGGATTGATCTTAGGGCACTTTCAACATGTGAAGCTGGCGAGAATATACAAGACAATCCTTACCTGATGCTGATTTGAAGATCGTCGTCACCGTTCGGACATCCATATCAATCGTTCCAGAGTGACTGCATGAATGGACAGGGACTCAGAATCACCAACAAACCAGAATTTATAATTACAAAGTACCTGCTTCGGACATTCTTAAGGAAAAATAAAATTCCTATGCACTCTCCTTCATACTCTTTACAGCCTAACTCAAAGATTGGGATGTTGTTTCTTTGCATGTTGTTGATAATTATTTGCTTCCTACATTATTATCAAATTCAAACTCGAACGCTAGGGGTGAAGATGGTAATATATCCGAGGGTATCCCTGTTAGTTGAGAATATTGATGAATTTCGGGATAGGGATATGGATGGGATTCATGGTGGTTGGTTACCTAAGAATGCGGATTGGGTAACAGGTGGTCATCAGAAGGTCATGTTTTGTTTTTTTGATTATCGAGATTTAATTGGTAGGTTCGTATGTTTAAAACGATGACCACAGATGATGATTATTATTATAATCTATTTCGTAGATCTTCACAAACCTGTCATGAGTAAGTGCACCCTTTTCCGCTTCCTGTAAGTAGAAGATTCTGAGATACAGTATATGCTAAGTTTCTTGTTCAGATAAAACTTCAGTCCCCAAACTGCGTCACCCCCAGAGGCCTCCTTGTTTAATATGTAGTTCATGGTTTCTAAGGCTATATGCAAGTGGATCATGAGTTGAAAGCTCTTCCCCCTCCATCTCAAGACCCAAGAGTTAAGAAATGATAATGGGAGGGAACACAACAGATACATCTAGTTCGAGTCATGTTATGCTTCCACTTGCTTTCTATTGGCTTCGAGTCGTTTTGTTAGAAGTAGTATATGCTAATATGGCTTACGTGGAATTTATAATGATGATTCTGAATTTATGGCATATATTGTAAGCACAGTGAATAGATCATCCTTTCGACTCCTGTTGTCTACCAGTACATCATCATTATTTGAGGTATTGATTCAGGTTGCTATTCAATGTACAGACAAAAAGTAGTAGGATGGATGTCTAGGGATCTCTGAGACTTTATGGTCTATCTCTGCTTATCAGCTTAACATCATTCAGATACATAAGAAAAAACAGCGCCGAATGTCGATGGAGAATGGAAATACTAGGAATAGTACCTACTAGTGTAGTAGAGCACAAGATGAATGATGTGTAGGAATGGCTGAGTGACGTGACAACAAAGTTATAAACCAACAATGCATATATTTACATCCTCAGTTCCTCTCATCACATCCGGGATTAAGGTATGTACACAACACATATATTATAGAACATTCATATTAATGTATTATCGTAGCTAGGAGTATTCGACTATAGCATTCTCATATGATAAAGTTAACGATTACAACTCACGATGTTACCTTATATATTGCATTTTACATTATTAGTTCTTCATTTATCCCCTAAACCTGGAGCCTTCCATTTCAATAGTAAAGGGGCAATGAGTACACCTTAATTGCCAAGGAAGTGAATAGTTGCCTCGAGGTTTGCTTCTGCTTTATCAACTGATATTAGTATACCCTCCCTTCTAGGTATTTGGCATCATGAGGTTAAGTACCATCAGTGCTGAACATTACTACGCTTTTAGGACAATCTTTAAGGCCTTTTAAAGGTGACGGGATGCACATAAAGAAGCAAGTGTGTAACCGTATAAGAGCACCGTTAATCAATGTAAGCTCTATTAAAAGATATTCCGTCCTTCTGTTTGGAAACATGTGGTGATGCACTCTCTACTCTTTAAGCAAACCATGAGAATTGATTCGAGTTATTAAGTCGTGGTGTCCGGCAGGCTTCTTCTTCCTTTCCCATTCCCCCACTGCTTGTATCAACATGCCACGAAAACTTGACGCTCAGCCTGTTCCTATTTGGAAGCAACCCAACCACAGTATGTAATGTTATCTTGAGTTAAGATGTAAGCTCACCATCCGACTCACATTCCTGTACATACTATTCCTTCTCTAGTTAACACAACATCCATGTATATTGACTTAGCCTCCCCTATCTGGGACAAAGATGTTAAAGCGGTTGTCATATCCGCAAACGAGACAACCACAACTTCGAGCCAAAGAACAAGTTCCCACTTCCGACTCTTTTTAGAACTCAAACCAACTTTGAAGAAGGTACTCTCGGTCGAACTCAATTCACATACAACTCCCAACAATCCAACAATTTCAAAACTCCATATTCACTTCAGAAACCACATGGGCTCAACAGCCACGCCGAAAATGGGGGAGAAACGCATCCCTATTTGTACTGGAAAAATTCCTAGTGTCATTGAGGTAGTAACTTTGCTTTTGCAAAACAACCGTGATCACTACGAACTTGATCCGGGGACTGGAAGTGGTTGTCGTTACTGGTGTAAAACGGTCATGAAGGACTTTGGTGGCTAAGACATGAGGGACTTATATATCTACCAGAACAAAGAACAACCAAAAGGGGAGAACAATAAGGACCCTTGCCAGCACACAAAGGGAATATATAAGTAACATAATAAGGGAAAAGAACATTATGAAAGAGTCCAGAACATCAGGATAAGATAAGTGGAGTGATTAGGAAAGATGGATAAGATAAGGAGATATCTGGGAAAAACCTAACAGATATGGCATTGAAGTTTACACTTCTTTACTTTCTGCTACATTTTACCTTCAAGAATCGAAACCAGGACCTCATGAGTGAGTTACATCACCGATGTGTCACTGATTGTCACATTGATGTGTTATGTAATCCATTTAATTGTATTATGTAAGCGGCAAAATCATTGGCTCGAAATTTCGAGCCCCCAAATCTTTTATTGTAGAATTGAAAAATAAGATGTTTTAAATACTTTTAAATGAAAAAAAATCAATCCTTTATATCTTCCTCAATTTTTTGAATTTTCAAATATTAGACAGGGATGGGTTGATGATAAGGCGTGGGAAGAGGTTAATAAACTCGCTGTAGAATTGAAGGCAAATGAAAAATGGAAGAATGTTAATATCCCGTTCCCCTCACCGCAAGGAATCTTTACAAGTATAGGGGCGCTGACGATCTCTCTCAGCAGCAGTCGAGTATGATTAATTGATTCGCAGTTCGGGATTCATCTCAAGAGTCGTTCTGTATTGTTACTATTGCGATTTTCTTAAATATGCGATCCTTTATGCCGTGCTAATTGTTAGTTTGCCTCTATGTCAAGGTCCTTTCCATTACTCTCTAAAAGTTTGATTGCTCGTAATGTACTAGTAATTCGGGATGTTGTAGCACAATCTTCAAATTCACGCGTATACATGTAATGCATCAATCAATAGTTAAGTCGTATTTAGAAAAGTAATCCTGTGGGAAATGATCCTCTGCATACGTTTCCCACATAACTCTCAACCTGTCCAAATACCCAGTTTTATATACTGCATAATTACCAACCATAAAACGTGCAAGAAATGACCATATCCGAGGAGCATCACCACGTTCAGCCCAACGAACCATTATGGCATACTCAAGCCATGCAGGGTATGCACCACTAATTCCCCAATCCACTAACCAGATTTTTCCCTTCCGATCAATGATGAAATTTTTTCCATGTAGGTCCATATGACAAAGTACTAGTGGATGCGAAATGTCGAATTTAGGGTATAATTTTGGGTATATGATACCAGTAGCAGCATGTTGAGAAGCAAGGAATTGGAAACGTCTGCGATCGAACCATCTAGCCATATCAAGATATGACCGGAAAGGACCAGCGGAATATTCGGTAAAGTAGTATCCCCAACATGGATGACATTGTCCAGAATCGTTGAAAGGACCTGGAACGTCCTTGTTTGGTATCGGAACTTTTTGTAATTGTCGAATATAACCACGTATTGTCCATATTGCACGTAGTTTCTTCCACCATGACATTATAGGCCATGCTTGCTGAAGTGTCATGCCGTCTATGTAGTCCATTATGATCCACATGGCAGGAACAATGTCATCTTCATCAGGAATGGAACGGTGGACTTTTGGGATCGGTATTGAGGTATGTGATGAAACATAAGACATCATGTAGGATTCTGTTGGAAAGCTTGTAGTTTTCGCCACTAGATTGGAAGTAATTTTCCAGCTGGTAGGATGTTCTTTATCCAAAAGGGCATCATCGTTTGCTTCTTCGATTAGAGTCAAGACCTCTTCATCCGTCAGCGTGTCAATTGGTGACGGGGCCTCCAAAGCATAGGTATCATGATAACTGGTTGTAAATTAAGTGAAATGAGTAGATACAGCTCTATGAAAACCTACGAGGAGAAAATAGAACCCATAAATTGGTGGTAGAGAACAGAGAGTCATCATGGAAGACTAGAAACGCGACATGTCACAGAGGTGTTACATCACAAGGTATTAATAGACAACATCCCAGTCACTGGACATGTTTTTTTTTTAAATTTTTTTATTCAGCATTTATATCCCGCTACAAGACTGGACATGTTTAAGTTCCTCATCCATACGATCATTTATGCACACATAAGTATTTCCCAAGGATGTCTTGTTGAGTATATACTGTGTCTTGACATGACAAGGTTAATAATGTTGTTATTCAGTTCTACCGAAATTCCAAGCATATATATTCCCGTAAATCACCGTCTGAAGACGATTGTATGATTTTATTTCGACAGCCATTCCTAAAAGTGTAAACTGTATAGCGTAGAGACTCATTCTTGTTAAGTGTCCGTTACCGGTATCTGTGTAACGCACTGGGGCTTTGACTTTCTGATAAGCCAGGAACCCAAATACCAGGCAGAGACTATAAGGAGGAATGTGCCAACGATCCCTGCGCCTATGAAGCCTGAATGTTCTCCTGCCTAGTTGAAGACGTAAAATGCTCATTGTGTGGCTCGAGAAATCAAAAGACACGGATCTTACATTGGCCCATCCTCTCCACCAAGAACCTGCTAAACCTCCACCATCCTCTGCTTCGGCAGCCGCCATGCAATGTGAACACTGCTCTCCAATTAGCCCCATTATTGTGATTAACGATATGCTTTCGAATACATCCACAAACTTCAGAGTCAGCAAAAGGTTTGCAAGTGCGAAAAACAGAACACACGCGAAAGCAAGTAGAATACTCATCACAGTCAACACGATGCTGAGGGTTGACATTACCATCATCTTCTTTTCCGTTTCCTGTTGTATTTTCTGTTCCTGTGATATGTCGACTGCTGTACCTTTAGGTTCTAATGTACTCTTATCTTGAATGATATCCATTCCCTTCACTTCCTGATCTGAAGGAATACCAGCCTGGCTTTGAGCTTTTTGATCATCTTGAGTTGTTTGATCGAGTTGCTCCTGACTTGATTTGGAGGATGATTCAAAGATCTTCCAACGTGTTGGACGTTCGAGAAGAGCAGCGTATGAGTACAACATGAGAATTGAGTCCAAGGAATCGACAAGCGTCATCCCAGCGGTAAAGAGCAGCTAATATTTATTGTTAGTATGGAATTAAAACAAAAAGTTGATTGATTGAAAAAAACATACGGGCAGAATTACAACGTAAGAAGAGGGTACACATGCTGCCTCTCAGAACTCTGACTTGCAATAATGGAAATTGCAAGCAATGCAATGGATGATGCCGTGTCAAAACCTTAGGAGTATTAAATATACACATATTGTGAATTAAAGTTGGTTTTACCAAATCCGAAAAGTACGCCAACCGGGTACATCTAACATGTTTTCGTTTGAGTATGATGGTGATAACAATAACTAAAAGACAAACCTTCCAAGGTCGATTTACAAAAGTCATTATTGGACCCAGAATACGTGTCATGAGCATCGACTGGTTTTCTTCCTTCAGCGGGGGTTCCGCTGAAACATATCCATTTTTCTGATCCTGTTCCAATTTTCTTCTAACCTGAAGACAAAACATGCTTGGCCCTGTGATATGGAATAGAATAGTCAACATACTCGTCTGCGTTGACGGAGGATTCTCCAAAGGATGATTGTATTCGCTAGGCCGATGATAAACAGGAAGGAGCCACTAACCGCGGGACCTGAATTTCAATCAATGTAAGCATGGTGCAAATTCTGGAAAAGCGGTCCTAACCAATGATCCCTCCAGCCTCTCCCACTCCATTGATACGGTTGTAAACGGCAGATGAGACTGCAATCGCTATTGTCTAACAAATACCGAATGTTAATTTTGAAAATACGACAAAGCATTACATACCACGCAGATAACGATTGTACTATGTCCAAGTGAAAAAAAGAGTCCGCAAGTAACTGGTAGTTGTCCTATGCTAATGAGGGACCTTGTTGCATTATCTATAGCACTGTGACAATCTTGAGATTCCATGACATATCAAATTCACTGCTATGCAGAAGGGTTTAAGGATGGACTACTTGTTTGAGAATAAGATTTACTTACTATTAAACTAAACCTAATATGATCAGCGTCGATGGCTAAATCTAATCAGAACGCAGGGTAAGAATGACATTCAATGATACACACCATGTCTCAACCCGAGCGTCTATCCATCACAATCAGTAATCCTTTTGAGAACCAGAACCTGCGTAATATCACATACCCAGGCCAACAGTGCAAGGTTCAAGTTTCTACGAGTTTCCGGCTCGCGGAATAGCAATGCTGCCACAATCCAACAGATTGCATTTACTAGGAACCTAAGGAACACTTTTTCTAGCACTCAGACCGGCCCTGAGAACGAAATACGCACTCGCAGATGAGCAGTAACAGCGATTGACCGAATGTTGTGAGATGGAAACCGAATTTGATTACGAGGCGAGTCATACTAGACAGTGTGACAGATGATGGATAGGTCGAGGAGACTCAACAACGTTATGGAGTGGGGTAGAATTAAGATGTCGAATTACATGAATGTCAATGGAATTGTCGTTGGCTTGGCCTTTGGACCAATTAGGGGTTGATATCTGGGCTTGAGTCCGGGGTCTATACCAGCTTATCGCACAAACGTATAAAAGATCCTATCACTCAGCGGGCTTATCACCCTATTCCAAAGCATATCAACAGCACCCTCCTTGGTACCTGCATGTGTATTGCCGTCCATTTTTTGGATATCCCCAACTGAAAATTGGTTTCCAAGATCATCAATTGACGGCCCGCTGATATATTTAATCTCAGATCCGGCAGTTGCCGGTGCCGTATACATGAAGCTCTTTCTCATTCTCTAGTGTTAACCGCAAGGACCCGCCCAAGACTGGATGACATCCCATAGGATTTAGAAATCTAAATGGCATCCTCAAACTATATTTCTGTGACGTGCGATTGTTCCAGTTATCAAATCGGGAAAGGACCCTGTCGGATCTTGAACCAGACCCATTTCTAAACTATTGCGTTTGGAAGAGGCCTACGTACCCCCTCTCTAGATGTTTTTTGATCCCCAAACCGCAATTTTTAAACTCAGACCGATCATGTGCGTCGGCACAAGAACTCGCACTTGATAACTTCAGTTCAGTATACTAGCCCATGTAGCTTAACCCAGAGCAAAAACCATTCTCAGTATGCCCGATACTCGCTCAAAGTTTAACCTTAGGTGTGTGAAACATTGTTACTAATGTCTGGTATGTCAGGGTAAGATAAATTAACCCCAAAAGTTGTTAAAAAAAGAACCTCGGTAGAGTTTACTGCAGAAAGGCGAGAATTGAAAGTACATTTTCCAAGTCATTCTTTATATCTAGAGCCGAAACTTAATTTTCAATTATATTTACCGTATGTACAGAAGTCTTGCAAGTCCAGAAAGAATCGTGAGCCCAAGTATTCATGTTGGAGCACAGGGATAAGATGTGAGGCAAATTAATTGTTGTCCTGATGATCACTACCATATTAAGGTAAGATGTCAGTTGATTGTAGATGTGGTCATGGTTTACAATTCTTGTCTAAATATCGGAATCCTCCGAAACAGATAAGACTTAGAGAGGTATTTAGTTTTCTAATGTCATCCATTAATCTGAGTCAATCTCAACTACTTAGTAGGATTCAACTCGAGTAGAAGGATGCTAGTACCGCGTGACTCGGTCATTACTGTGAGAAAGGACTAAAATTAGCACTCAATGATATTCAATATGTTGATTGAGTGTTTGGTGGGCGTTGGACGTGGGCTGGTGCGGGCGTACCGGTACATGGTCATGACCGGTACCCGTGTTATCCCCAATGCAACCTGTGGTGCCCTATAAAGTTCAGGACACTTCCCGCTGAGCTTTGTTGCCTTCACATCACATTTTGAAGACTCGTCACTGACGGTTTATAAGATGCACTTAAAATCTCTATACCCTGACATATCTCCCTGTGAACCGCTGCTGAATGTATATCTCGCACTGGCTGGACGTCCTAATCAAAATGATTGGCCTGACTTTGTGGCACATATCGAGGCCCTTACTGGCAAAGAATTCACGTTCCAGCAACTATGCAAAAGGATCAACGATCTGGCTACAGCATTGGTAACACCAGCATCGGAGGGAGGGCTTGGTCTGAAAGCGGAAAATGGTGACATAGTCGGTTTCATGAGTGATAATTCGTCTGTGAGTCACGATGAACTTTCTAGCACCATTACGCAATGAATCTTCAATGTCTGAATGAGTCGCCCCTATTGTAGGATTATATCTCGCTCTCAATGGCCTTCTTCAAAGTTGCGGTCCCTTTTGCTCTCATATCATCATATTCTACATCGTTCGAGTTGAAACATGCACTTTCCCTTTCGAGGGTCACCAGATTATTCGTCGCGCCAGAGCACCTTTCCCATGCAACTACTCTAGCAGCTAAAGTAGGGATACCCGAGGACCGTATATATATTATGAACGGTCACATTCAAGGCAAGACATCCGTGGAATCCCTTATCCAGAATGTGAATACCAGGAACATACCGCCAGTTAGCGTCCGTTTAGTGCCAAAAGACACACTTGCTTATCTCGTATTCTCAAGTGGTACCAGTGGCCTTCCAAAAGGTTTGTCTACACTAGAGGAAAGTAAAAAACCGATGCATGATGCTCATAGAATTATGATAATAGCTGTCATCATTTCCCATGGGAATGTTATCTGTTCTATTAGACAAGGCGTTACATTATTATTGCAAAGGTTGGAAGTTAGTATGGTTAGTGATATTCAACTCAATGTCCTGTAAATGCAGCTGCACAAACTTACCACTCTTGTATAGCCGCCTTCGGCGAAAACCCCAGATGGAATTCCCGCTATTTTGGCTTTTCTCCCTATGTTCCATTCAGCCGGTTTTCATTCATATTGCATCCGACCATTCTTAATACCTTCTCGAGTTGTTGTGTTACCTCGGTGGAATACCGAACAAGTCTTAGATGCCATCCCGAAGTAAGTTGTCACCATCAACCGTTTAGCAATATATCATATAAGTCGACAGTACTAATATCTGCTAATAGATATAAGATCACGTCAATGAATTTCGTTCCATCTCTTGTTCAACAGCTTCTCACACACCCAAGGATTGGAAAAATTGACTTCAGTTCAGTTTTAGGATTAGGATGTGGCGCTGCTTATCTTCCTCGAGAATTTCTCGCAAAGCTAATTGCTCTTTCTCCAAAGGAAGCAAGTTTTGGAGAAGGTGAGCTTCCTCCTTATATCAATGGCACAGATAATTGAGCAACTACGAAAGGATATGGCCTCTCTGAATGTGTACGTCAGATAAATTAGACATCAGATTTTCAACTCATCCAAGTTATAGACGATTGCGGCCCTTTTCCAACCTTTCCCTGGTTCTATGGATGGTCTTTTTAAAGAGAATCTGACTGCAACAGGGGTACTTTTACCAAGCATGGAAGCTCGTATTGTACGAGACGATGGTACCGAAGCTGACTGGGACGAAGTCGGAGAATTGTGGCTTCGTGGAGAGAATGTTGTTGTTGGTTATTGGAACAACCCCGAGGCAAATGCAGAATCTTTTGTTGATGGCTGGCTACGCACGGGGGATAAGTTCAAAGTGGATAAAGACCAATATTTCTAGTGTGTTGCCATTTTACTTTTGCTTTCAACTTTTCCTAGACTAAATTTACGATAGTTACGCTGATCGCGTGAAGGTCATTTCATTGTTGATGCTCACACATGTTACCAGCCGTCATTAATACTCTTATATTACAGGACACTCTTAAAGTATCAGGAGCTCAAGTATCTCCAGTTGAAATTGAAGAAGTTCTGATTGCCCAACCAGACAAGTTAATCTCTGACGTAACAGTTGCTGGTGTCAGGGGTGGCCGTACCAATGATGAAAGGATTCCTCGAGCATGGATTGTTCTCAGCGAAGAAGGGAACAAGAAAGGATCTAAACAAGTAATTAAAACTTTAGAAGAATGGCACCAGAAGAATCTGAGCCGATACAAGTGGCTTCGAGGTGGTATTATTGTTGTAGATCAGGTAAGATATAATCTTTTAGTATTTCGAATTGTATTCAATTGCAGACCTCATCTATAGATTCCGAAATCTCCAACAGGAAAAACCTTGCGGAGAGTTCTTGTCGATCAGTGGGAACAGAGCTTATCCACCACATCTAAATTATAATACACTGCGTGGGTGGATAACTAAGATTAGCTAAATACTCTGAGACCCACGCTCACGCATCTAGTAGTTTGTAAATTACCAAGTATAATAGCCCACAATTCGTGTTCCATTTTGGAAATTATACTATTTATGTGGATATTCAAATTGCACAGGTGTTTATTAATATCTGATGTAAGGGAGTGATAGAGGCATAGACTTATTTATGCGATTATTCAGAAGACCCGTCAAAGTATAAACGGAACATATTGTCCCAATCAATGTCATTGTGCCTGGCAAACACGTGGTCAACCTATACAGTAATTTCATAAGCATCTTTAGGTGTGGATATAATTGATAACGACAATACCGTAGATTTCCAAGTAAATTTTTTGTATTTACCGGGCCTGCAAAGCGTGCAAGAAAATTCGGCTCCATGTGAGCTCATCGCCTCCATTGTGGTGCTCTCTGGATCCATATGACATAGTTGAAGCAGTCTCTTGGTTAGTTTGTGAGCCTTGTCATCGAATATAAATCTGGCGGAGCTCAACTCCCAAGGCTCTACGATATTTGACCAACCTCCTTTTTGGAGCTGTTCCAATAAAGGGGGGTCGTCAGGGTGGCATTTTCTTGATAGAGGATACTGAATTGTGTTTTGTATCATTCTAGTATATCCTTGAGGACCGCTATTTCTCTCCACATCACTAAACCATACTGTAGCTAAACGAAGAGCTTGATACGGGTCGTCCATTTCCTCGCTCCGTTTTGTCAGAGATTTAGGAAGTAAGGTATATAGAATTGCGTTGCGTCTTCGAAGATATTCAGTATTGATATTCTCCAGTGTGGCATTTGTCTCCTTATCAAGTACAAGGTGCAGGCGCTTTGTGGAATCTAGGATAAGGGACATAAATGGCTCATGGAACATGAACTCATAGTCGTTGGCCCTAAACATGGTAATTTGTTCGCTGTAGCGGTAGCAAGATTGCCATTTCCAAGATCTGATTATAGTCCAAAAGCGGTGGGCATTATCTATGACTCGCTTCCGCTGCCATTCGACCTTGAGTTCTTCCACTGCTGAAAGTATAGCTGGGCGACATTTATTCCATTCTACATAGGTGCATGAACAATTGTATCTGTGATCAATATTAAACAAAACAAACATTTACCATTATCTGTGAGTTTAGAGACCTTATTGAACGTTGGTAGATTATTGATAGGAAGGCCTTCGTTGTATTTGAGAATATCTTCTTTGGTCCATCCTTTTTTTAATTTCAGCCTCCTGAATCATGAGGAATTTTTTTAGGTCGATACACACCTAGTTGATTAAGCCTTTCCCAGATCCTAAATCAGACATGAATATTCAACCAGCGTACATTTTTGATTTTTGATTTATATGACTTACGCTTGACGGCGTGCATCTCGCACTTGATTTCGCTCCTTCTCTTTATCCGCATCCAGCGCAGACTTCCATTTCGTGTATAACTCCTCGCCCTATCAATAATACCGATATCATCGAGACCCCGTCACGTTGACACTGCAAAAAAAACATACCTCTAATCTTTGTACAACTTGAAGTTCTAATTCCCGCCTCCGATCTGTGTCTGTCAAATTTGGAGAAAATGCATCGAAATCTTTTTTAAGATAAAAGCGTTGGTTTTCTGCAAGGATTAATGAGGGAGATGAAGATACCAAAGAAGTGTTAGCTTACTGACCCAAATACCGGGATAGACGTCCTCTAAGAAGTTATGAGGATCAGTTGTAAAACTATATATTTCAGTAATATTTCATATACTCGGGATAGATAGTTGAAGAAACTTACTGCTCCGTTTGCAAACATTTCCAACATACTCTGAGGCGTAAGCCCCAAGATTCGTGATAGTTTTTACCTTCATGACAAAACTATGACAATAGGTTTCAGGATAACATATTCGAATATACAAAACAAGTGGAATTACCATGCAACGTTGAACGAATAAAAATCGAATATACTGTGCCAAATTGAGATCAGAAGGACGTGGAGGTAAACCATTATGCATTGAGTGTAGAGCTTTGTACGCCTGAAGTTAACAATAAGACTTTCAGTTATACAATAAATTCTGACAGGAAGGTTACTTTATTCCACAAAAATCTTGCTTGCTTGTCCATCAAGATTTCTTGGAGGCTCTTACAAGACCAAGACAAGTAGAGAAGGTCAATAAGCGCAAGTTCTCCGAAGATTTCATAGAGGATGTCAATAGGCATCTCATTCATATACTGTAGAAGGCCTCTTCTACCCCTAACATTACGGGGATCTGAACGTTGGATAGTACTTGTAGAGGCTGTTGCGACATTGTCATTTGCATGAGTGGTGTGGTTGGCCTTGCGTCGTTTACGTGTCGTTTTTCTTTTTCTTGGTTCTTCATTGCCACTCTCGTCTTCATTATTGTCTTCTTGGACTTGAGTTATGGGTTCTTGCTTCCGTTTGATCCTTGATGACTGTCGTAACATAGTACAGTATTAAGGTGAGAGTGTCGGCGATCTGTCAAGTTTTTTTTTGGTCAACAACCAAGGGTCAAAACAAACGCTGTCACACTGAGTCACAGGAATTACAACGGTACATACTTCACAACTCGCCGAAAAACATCCTTGTCGCGTTCAAACCTCTTACATACATACATAAATTAAAGTTCTTTCCTTCATACAACATACTAATGATAGATTACGACTTCATACTTTCCTATCCTCGGTTCGGAGTTGTGGAAATGAAATTATAACAATAAAAATCCGGCATGCGTAGTCCCAGCGCCATATCGGACACTTAATATATACCTGGCAACAAGTAACCAACAAGAAAAACAATAATTACCAAATATCAAAGAGAAGAATCGCATGAAGAAAGGAAAACCAAAAATAGATTACAACTCGTTGACTTTATCCAATAAAATCGCCCACTCAACAAAAGTAACACCCAACCTCAACGCTTCCTCTCTCACCTCTCTATCCCGCATTTCCTCCGAAAGTCTTGTAACAGCCTTCAAATGTGCCTCTTTTGTAATACCCAAAGAAGCCAATATAGGAGCGATACGTAATAGTGATGGTTCGCACGAATCTAAAATACGTTCAAAATGACGAACAGATTCTGATTTGATACTGCTTATGGTGCTCCCTTGAGATTGTCTTGGATGAAATGGGATAGGAGACATGCTTTGCCTAATTGGTGTACTCTCTTGAAGAGGTGATTGTCGAGGAAGTGGAAGATTGTCACCTTCGTAAATGTCTGAAGATCCAGGTTGGACATTGAAATTGTAGGTTGGTGATGGGCTACTATGTTGAGGTGAAGGTGATCGACGTATCATGTCGTGTGATGGTAGGGGTGGTGCCTGAGGCGTTGAATAAGCAGGTGTATTCCTTCGCGTGGCACGAGGTGAGCGGGACTGATGTTTGGAAGGGGGAAAGCGTTCCGGGGTGGCCATTCGTGGTGGAGGTGTCGAACGATGATGTGATTGCGAAGATGCCGATCGTGTCTGTGGTTGATGTATATTACCAATGAACTTATTAGGTGGTGTAGGCGGAAGCTGGAGGGGATTGTAAATTTAGTTACTACCAAACCAAGGAAATGAACTTCATACCTGACGAACAGGCATAGCTTGCGATTCTATACTACCAGAACCCGCCATGACAGGATGTTGATGTTGATGCTGATGTGAAGTTTCGAGCTGACCGCTTCCAATACTACCTCTGGATTGCTGGGTTTCCCGTGTAGTTACGTGTGTACTCTGAAGATTGCTATCGTCCGTTACTGTCCTTTCAGCCGCAGCGTAATCTTCAGGACCCATGTAATGAACGCTAGACGTATCGACAACATTAGGATCCGCCTCCATTGCCACTCGTTCTCTCCATGTAGCAATAGTAACTGTCTTCTCTGGTGTGTCCTCAATCACTTTGCGCTCAACAACTTCATAATCCTGGCCAACACGCGGACCCTTCTTTCTGCCCCTACTCCCATAATTATATCCACGCGGTAATGCAGTCTCAAAGCGGGTATTATAAGTCACTGTGTGACCTGGTTCAGGAGATCGAACGAACGGAGTCCTGTTCACCTCTCGACTTTTAACCCTACCCAATTCATGATGTTCAGCCTGTTCCACTTCCGGATTTTTCCGTTCTAGATTTGCTTGTAAATCGCCTTGTCCAAACACCCTTTCCATCTCCCGCATATATAGTCCGTAATCCCCATAATTTTCGATAGGCTCAGGGACTGCGACAGTCTTGGATCCAGAGCCAGGGCTGGAATTCGTAGCAGGGCTTGGTCTAGGGGTACCAAGCCGATCCCTTGGACTTGAAGATGTAGGTGTGGTGGCCTTGACATGTTCACCATGCCAATATCTATTGGGGGCAGGATGATTTGTCTTTGGTTGAGAATACCATTCACCACCTGTTTGCTGAACGCGAGGTGAAGATGGCGTCACTCGATCCCTAACACGATTTGACAGGGGTTGCCACGCTGGCTCAATATTTCTTTCAACACCTGGTGCTGTGTATGTGGCTGCGTCGAAGTTGTCGTCCATCGGAACACTTGAAGCTCCAGTCATAGGTGATCCTCGTGTACGTCCATTCCAGTCTGTGTCTGCTTTCTGCGCTACCGTCGTAGGTGCTTGCGTCATGTCGTCAATGGAATCGTCCATCGGAGGAGGGGGAGGAGGAGCTGGATTTCTTCGCATGATGGATTTCCCGGGACCGTTCTGGTTGGGAACAAGATAGTATATATCTGTGTCTTTATAAATGTTTAGTACCATGTCGAGAGATTAATAAAATTAATTCACCATTGGATGCAGCGTCAGGGTTCTGGTTATGTCGTTGAAATTGCTTTCTTCTTTTGTGATCATCCAATTCTACTGGGCCTGATATCGGTTTTCGACGTGTTTGCGCGTCCGAAGATTTGCCTCTTGAACCTAAGCGGGAGAGGCTGGGTATACACCAAAACATTTTGGATTAGCGGAAGAATGTGGTAAATGTCAAAGCTGCGAATCTGTAGTTTATGACGATATATTAAGGTCCACGAGGCAGCATCGTGGAAGGACAAAAGTTCCCGCTAACGCTGACAGTCACAATTTGAGTAGCGTAAAATTTCGGCGAGGCTACCACGTGTTGATTGAACACCTAGATAAAGGATAATGAACCTGGTCATTCATTCGTGAGTGTTTCAGCACTCCTCTGACACTATCAGAGTGTGTGTCAATCGACTGCAATGACGCCTCAATGTTAAAATATCGGTTTCTCGACCTCGGGAAGACTGATCATCTATTTTTGTACGCAAAAATTGAGAATGCCATTTGGAATTCTGATAGCATGAGTTCCATACATACCATGTCAAACGCTGGCTCCATGGGTAAGAATCATTTATGACAGGTTTACAGTTCCCCGAACAGCTCCTTGACGACGTTCCAACGTCGGAATGGTCACGTGTTATTCTGATCCGATCACCCAGGTTTTGTTCCGTCCAAAACCCAATTTTGAATTTGGCCATCCAATGTTCTGGCACCTCAAGTCAAGACGAAAGCTTATGCACGTGGATACATGTATATAAAATAAACTAGGGGCCAAAGGTTTGAAATTTCGTTGGTGCCCATATATGTATCATGATCTATATATATACCAATGTACATACGATTTAGTGGATGACGATCATTATATGAGTACTAACCCGTCAGCCAAAAGTCAGCCACCCGCCATTTCATAAATATCTTGCCTCAGCTTCATGATTTCCACAAACGCTCTTTATTCCTCTTTCTGGTTCTCCCTTCCAACCTCACTCCCCAAATCTCCTTCCCCTACTCACCATTACTATCAACTTGGCCTCGTCAAGTTGCATTCACGCCTCATCAATGCCAGTCACAGTCAACAAATCTGCACACAATGACTACCCGCGATGGCTTTTGCGGAGAGAGGTAGATTATGCTGGACCTGACACCAGTATAGATGCAATCGTTTCGATAATGGAGGACCCTAACTGTGGTGATGGGTACCATAGTCGTTGGCTGGGAGTGTGCTCTACTCCTGTTGACATTACACTCGGGGTAAGTTCTCTTTTTTTCGTTGCCATAACTAAAATGATTGACTCGGCATCCCCTAAAGTTCTGAGTTTCATACTTCTCTTCCTGTTCTGCATCTGGATGGTATGTTAGCCTCTTTTCATTTAATTAACAGCGTCACTTCAATCGATTGACATCCTCGTCAACAACTTTTTTTTAGGTCCGTAAATGGAAAAGGAACTATTCGAGCTATGCGATCGCCTCGGTCAGCCTCTTCAGTACCCAACACTACTGGCAGTTCCGAACTTTCTAGGTTCGAAAGTTTAGTATCATCCACACCTGGTAATAAATATCTTCTAACTTTAAAACAATCGCATTCAATCGTATTTACTAAATGCAAATCTACATTCTCCCTTTCAGAAATTCCAACTGATCCATACTTGAAAGAAAACGGACGATCTCTAAATGCATCATTCATCGCATCTAATGATCCATCTTTCAAACGTACTCCATTCCCACCTAAAATCTATTTGGGTGTCAAATATAATCGTAACATAACAAGAGCTTTATCTAGCGGAATGGATGGTGAGTACATATTTCTATTGCTATTACACTTTTTCGCTCTTTGTGTACTGTACATACTGACTAGTCTTATTTCTTCTTTACAGAATCACATTTACCACATCCATACCCATTTCAGGAGAAGCCTAATACCAATTGACCAGCATACCTTGCTTCCTTCAAGATAACTTAGGAGAATACTTTGGAGAGGTTTAAGACGATTTGAGATGATTTTTATTTTTATTTCTAAACTGTGGTAGTAATAGAAGAGGGGCAGTTTCAACAAGTACTAGTAGTCGAGACGTAGTAGACAGGAAAGATATTTGTAAATATATACCCAAGTAATCATAGTACATCATGCGTTTATAATTCGAACATATTATACCACAGCCACTATTTTTACCAATTAAGGTAGTACTAATAGTAAAAAAAAAACGCTCGTGATTGACAGTCGACAAGTTGAACAGACTAAACCATGATAGTATATAGTAAAAACTAATCATAAGAGTTGGCATCGGATATGTTTCGCCGTTACAAATAGTTTTCTCCATGAATTAAGATGATATACATCACATGGATCGCGGCGGGATTATGTCAACAAAGTGGTGGGCTTTCACCACCATCGACAGCGAATTTGGAGACTATAGACGATAGCATATCTCTCTGACCCTTGGAACTTACATTGAACTGAAGAGTAAAAGAAACAAATTCATATTCAAACTATACAAGCAAAGTCAAAATCGCAATAAAGCATACAACACATCATAATCTGAAATATCCACTTTGGCAGCTTAACTATTATTGCAATTAACGAACTCAGAAGGTCTCGAAGCACCTGTATGAGTCATACAACCTATATAATAAATTCAACAAAGTAAAAAAGAAAAGTCAGATTATCATTGTTTCATGCTTTATACTCTCCTTGGTATTCAAAGTCCTACAAGAAAGAGGAAGGAGAGGAAGGAGAATAATAATAAAAAACTCACCACAGAACTGTTTACCAGGTCCACGAAGATAAACAACTCTATCTGCACCAGGTGGACCAGAAGTATACGGAGCACCATTTTTAAGTGGATATTCAATATAATCGGTTCCTGTACAATGTGGCAAGCTAACATGTTCTCTGTTACCGAATCGATGAGGGTATGCACCACTAAAAAAAATAATAATCAAATATTGAAAGTTATTAAGTAAAGGTAAGAGAGAGAGAATAGTGTCAGTGAATAACCCACCCGAAGTCTCTAGGATCAGAATTTACTGAATAACCTTTATTGACGCACCAATGATATCTGCATTACTGAAACTCGCAGCTAAAGAATAGAAATATTTAACAGAGAAGGTTAGATTAATAATGACTTATGGTTGAGTGGGGGAGATAATTGGACAATGGACGTACAACCGCAAGTGCAAGAAAATGCTAATGCTTGAGTAGAGAATAAGAACAAGATCGGAGCGAGATAGTACTTGAACATCATGAGAATTGAAGGGACAGCGAATGGCGAGTAGGTAAACAAGAACCTGGAGAAAGGGATAGGGTATCGCAACCCATTAAATACTAGTAAAAGAAGCGCTCAGTGGAGCTAATAAAGAAGAGAGAAGACTAGTGTTTGTATTGGAATCTGGATGGTAAAAATCAGTTGTATGCCGTTTATATCATAAATTAGTCCTGTCGTTGTTATAATGGCACCCGATGAAACGAGAGATATGCATCGCGTGCTGTCAGGTGAGGTGCACTAAGCACAGACTAGGCATTTCTAAGTGCCACGGTGTGCACTTGTAAGTTGTCCATTGTCAGTGCTTCGACGACAGAAAGGCAGTGTTTTACATTTATGGTGAAATTGACCCTTGGATTTCTCTTGGAGACTTGGATGTATGTAGTAATGGTTTGGTGGAACCGTTGTGACGTAGGACTGGTTGTTGCGATGTTTCATAGGCATGTGCATGGTGCATGTTGCATGAATGATAAGATGATAGGAATCGTAAATACATAAATAGGTAGTACACTTTTTTTCGGAAAAATCTTCAACAATGTATCTAGTTCCGTCAAGGAAGGAGGGAAAAAAAGAAAAAGAAAGAAAGAAAAAAAAAAAAAAAAAAAAAAAAAAAAAACAGAAAAATTGAAGAAAGGAAAGAAAAAACCAGCCTTTCAAATATCAATCCATTTTTTTCAATCAACGCCCCATCAATATAAATATGCAAACACACGAAAATGAGAAGCAAAAAAAATCCAAAAGTCAACGAGACATTCAGTATTTATCGATATCACGTCAAATAAATAAAAAATCTCTTAACACCATAGAACAAGAATGTAAAGGGTATCCTCAATCTAAAAGAAACAACCAACCAAGAGCCAAAACAAAAGAGAAGAAGAAAAAAAGAAAAACACCCTAGTCTCATTATGACAAATCCAACACCCCATCTTTATCCCTCCTCCAATTCCCACTTCCTTTCCCCACACCCACACCCACACCCACACCCACACCCATATCCGCATCCGGTTCAGTTGAACGAAGGGGAAGACTAGGAGGAGAAGAAGTAACAGGAGCAGCAAAAAACCCTTCAGCAGTAACTCCCATAGCTTCAACACCAGAACCAATACTTTTCCTCATAGTTCCTCTACCAATTGAAATCGTACCTTTCCTTCCTCCATTCCCATTCCCATTCCCATTCCCAGTTCCGGTTCCGTTACCGGTTCCACTTCCATTTTCGATACTAAATACTGATTTTGCTTTACTCATACTTGGATATGGATATCCTGTACTTCCAGCTGTTGAAGTATTGGTATGTATAGAATGGATTGGTCGTTGTGGTTGTGGTTGTGGTTGTGAAGATTGTTGGGATGAAGATTGAGATTGGGATGAAGATTGAGATTGAGATTGTGGTATAGACGTAGATGAAGGATTAGAATTTAAATGAAAATTTGGTTTTGGAGGAAGAGGTGGTGGTAGTCCAGTTCTAGATAATAATGATGATGATGATACACCTTTTGCCCATTGCATAGAAGTGTTACTTCGATGTTTACCAGGTCCAATACCAGGTTCAACATTCATTACAAGCATTGTATCGTCTATATCATCTTCATCTTCATCATCTTCGTGAGCTGTAACGTTAGTTGGTAAAATTGGTCTAGGAATGTGAATCGGATTCGCATTCGAGTTCGAGCTCGGGTTGAGGTTGGAGTTGGAGTGTTGAAGTTGTTGGAAATGATGAAATGATGAAGAGAATGTTGAATGTTGTTGAGGTTGATGTTGATGTTCAACTTCAACATCAGAATGTAAAGTCCTAATCCTACTAGGCGAGACCACTTCACTCCTATCCACAACTTCATCAAAAACTTCAAAATATCTCTGTACACAGAGTTTGATAATCATTCCCAACGTAGTATGTCCTCCCCCATTAACGCCACCATTAACACTACCACCGGAAAATGGATGCGAATTTGAGTTTGAAGTAGGGACATTAGAGTCTAGGATAGAAGGTCCACTTCCTGGAAGTGAACACATCATAACATCTCTAATCGGATTAGCACCTTTAACGAGATTAGGACATAAAACAATTGTTAAATTATATGCATCCATCTTGTTGAAATTTGATCGAAGTGCAACTTCATGCATGAGATCTATATAAAAACAAGAATATAAAACAAGTAAAACGTAAATATGTGGAGGAAGATATATAATATTTGGGTTTCGAGAAAAGGACTTACGTAGAACGTTACTGAGAAGAATATATGCACAAGGGACTAACTCCAGTAGCAAGATATCTCGAATATAATTGACAGCCGTCATATCTGTTGAATCGTTGGTAGGTAGAGGACATCGATTGATGACAGGATAGAGTTGTTCAGGAAAAATTGGTTCTGGAAGGTCCCGAAGATACTTTTTGATAAGTACCGCAGCTAAAAAAGGATCTCCAAAGGTTTCTAAAGAAACTACATTGCCTGTTCGACAAAGGTTAGATCATACTCGAACACAACAATAGGAGTGATAGGAGGTTACATACCTCGATCGTAAGCATCTTTTGCTGCGCGTAACATTGCTGATGAAGGAGAACGTCGGAACAATCCTTCATGCTCCAAACCTAATTGGAAATTAATTATTAAAAAAGCGAAAATGACAAACGAGGTGGGCGTACCTGACTCTCTCAAAAATTGGATTGAATCCTTTACTACGCGAGGTATTCCACCCTTTTCTCCATTGTATCCCATCAGTTCTTCTAATGGTACACCAAAGATACTTGATCTAGTAGGGACGGGTAGAATGATTTCATTCTCGTATTTCGCGTTTTCCCTGTATTCGATATCAGGTTTGAAGCCGGATAAATCGTATTTGAAAGTGCGGGACGTACTGGTATACGGCAGGAGGAATGTCGATCTGAGTGAGAGGGACGTATTGCGCAAGTTCCGAGAGGGTAGATATGTGAATGATTTTGCGAAAGAATTTTGGGCTATTTATTGTTTTAGGGGAGTTATCGATAATCTAGTGATGAGCTTGGACTAACCTGATAATAGCGCCAGCAAGAGAGAAGAGCACTGATATATAGTTAAGGGATTGAGCTTTGCTTCGAAAAAAAAGATACGAACTTTTGGTGAAGAATGATGTGTGGACAATGTACTTTTTGTGGTTGTTAGACTTCGCGAACAGACATTAATGATAAGCTCACCAGTTGTTTCAGATTTTTACGATACTTGCGGCTAAGACTTCGATAAGCTTTCCACACCCAATTCCAACCCGGAGTATGACCTGCGTTGGCAGCGAAGAAAACGACGGTATAGTCGGATTCAACTAATATATGGACACATTAGATATCAATAAGGTTGAATATGGAAAGAAACTATACCATATAGGTTTAGGTAGGAAAGTATTCGGCTGCAAGGTGTTCCTTAATGAAAATGAGACAGGGAGAAAAGGTGGCCAACGCACGACAAGAGCAGGTCGTAGTTGACGTCGTCGGGGTCTGGCAATGCAGAAGCGGTAATAACAACCCTATCCAACACATTAAATTATATTCTCCCTAGACTAAGGACGGTCGACGTACATTGGCCGAGTTCTGAACAAATTGGATTAACATAGTTTCACATAACAAAGGAGACCAACGCACTCAAAATCCACGCCAGCCTGGAATATCAATTTGGGCATTACATTCTGCACCTTTTCCCAATCACTGTATTCGTGTCTAATTGGAGACTCTGGTCGGTTTGCCCATGGAGGAGAGAATTTGTTGAATAGTTGTTTTCCTTTGTTGACTCTCAGCGGCCACGACGAAAATGATCCGTTTGACGGTCCCGAGGGCGCTGAGGCCGCTAGAGAAAGATTGTTAAGCTTTTGCCTCAGATTCATTGGATTAGGAGGCATGATAACTGTGCTAGTTGTTAAGGACGGTGAGGACAACGAGGTGCCAGAGCCGTGGGATGATTTTCGTGCTCCACATCAATCCCAGGGTCTATCGCTATCTTGGTTCCTCCTGCATTTCGGGTGTCTTCCTTGGGTCTTTTCGATTTCTTCACGATTCTAGAGCCTGCACCCTAGCCACAATAGCGTTCGTAAAGGCAGGTACAGGTCTAAAAGGAAGAATAGAAGCACAAAGTTGTATTTTTCTACTCAAGTATTCACTAATGACTACAGCGTTTCTTTTTTCCCCGTATGCATCAAATATTGATCAGAAAAGGCCGCCGTGCGAACCACGGGGTCAAGCTCTAACCAAATCCCTTTCCATCCTTGGCTCTTCCCCGCATCGCAGTACTTTCCCCCATATTGATTGCCGGAAAGCCGGTTACTGTACAACCGGACAGAACATGGGGTCGAAATTAAATCGAAATCAAGCACTACTTACGCATGCATATAAAAAGAAAGCCATGGTAAAAAGCACCCGGACAGATTGTTTATTACCCCCCTGTCGTCTCTCCCTTGCTAGCCTAACATGTATATCAAATCTCCTTACCCTGAACCTCCTGCTCTTCCTGAAGTCAACTCGCACTATATCTTTTTGAAACGACCTGACCAAGCAGAATGGCCGGATTATACACTCTTCATTGACCCGGTTACAGATGCCCGGATGAAGTTTAAAGAGTTCCAACAACGTGTCCAGCATCTCTCTACTGCACTTGGGGCTCCGGTCTCACAAGGTGGTCTTGAACTCAATGGCGAGAACGAGATTGTTGGTATTGTTAGCGAAAACTGCATGGTATCGTGTCATTATTTTTCATTATGACAATACACTGTATGAACTTACGATGATCCTACTAGGACTATATTACTCTTCTCCATTCGTGTTTGGTTATTACGACCCCTTTTGCTTTAATATCGTCCTACTCTACTGCCTTTGAGTTGAAACATGCTTTTACACTTTCTAAAGCTACTCGACTTTTTGTGGATGCAGCAATTCTTCCTACTCTCTTACCTGTTGCATTGGAAGTCGGTATTCCTCAAGAAAATATTCATCTGCTTCAAGGTCATGCGATCGGCTTCAAGAGTGTTCAAGACTTCGTTAATGATACCGTGCAAAAGAAGTTACCCATTGTGGACGTACGTCCTGCAACTAGTAAAACCCTTGCCTATCTCGTATTCTCAAGTGGTACAAGCGGTCTTCCAAAAGGTCGGTTCATAAAAATAAACATCAGAATCCTAAGTATAGCTTCTAAAATCGGTTTTAACCAACAGCTGTCATGATCTCTCATGGAAATCTTAACTACTCTGTTGCGCAGTCCATGGTCATCGGAGCTGCAACAGCTGCTGTGTATACTGTAGGTTTTTGATACCTAAACAACGTTGACTTTTGATTATGATGTTAATGATACCAACAACTTTATAGCCTCCGCCTCTTCAGACACCTGAAGGAATTCCTATTACACTTGCTTTCCTTCCATTACATCATACATATGGACTTCACGCCTACAGTTTCCGATCATTCCTTACTCCCCATACTTACGTTCTTCTCGGTAAATGGGACTTGAAAAGAGCTTTAGAATCTATTCCCAAGTACGTGATCTCCGTTTTCGCATTTTTCTATTATTGGTATATCATATGCTCATGAATTATTTTTTTTTATTATATAAAAAGATACAAAATCTCGTCCTTGGCACTTATCCCTTCCGTTGTTCATCAACTTGTCAATTATCCTGGTATTGAGAAGATTGATTTTAGTACTATTCAATATCTTGCTAGTGGAGCCGCTTATCTTCCACCTGAACTCGCTTCCAAGTTGACTTCTCTCGTTCCAAAGGATTCTACATTCCAAGAGGGTGAGTGAATTTTTTTCTTTTTCATCTTGCTTTACTTTTTGCTGCGGAATGATGGTACTGATTGTGGATCTCAGGATATGGAATGTCTGAAGCCGTAAGTAACTCACTAACCCCTCTAACTATATTCATTCTAATCAACATCAACGCTTTTCATGATCCATTTCGGAATCCCACTCCATCTCCCAACTCCACTTCCAACTCTAAATAAAACAGACAATAGCAGCTATCACACAACCATTCCCAGGTAGTCTAGGTGGCAAAATGAAACGAATTCCAGGAAGTACAGGTGTTTTACTTCCAGGAATGGAAGGTCGACTTTTACGTGATGATGGTTCACAAGCTAATATCAATGAACCTGCGGAATTGTGGCTAAGAAGTCCGAATGTTTCTATTGGTTATTGGAATAATGAAAAGGCTAATAAAGAGACTTTTGTTGATGGTTGGTTGAGGACTGGTGATAAATTTAAAGTTGATGCGGAAGGGTATTTTTAGTGAGTGGATTTTCGACCTTTTCTTCTATATGTCTAACGGGTTCGTATGCTAATGAGTTTTTTGTTCCCCTTTATAGTTTCGCTGATCGTGCTAAGGTTCGTATTACTTCCTCTTCTCCACCCAAAACGACTGATTCATTAACCAAAATCATAACCAAAAAAAAAATAGGATACACTCAAAGTTTCTGGTATCCAAGTATCCCCAGTTGAAATCGAAGATGTATTACTTTCGCATCCAAAGAAATTAATAACGGATGCAACGGTAGCTGGTGTTAATGGACATGGACGTACTTCAGATGAAAAAGTACCTCATGCTTGGGTAGTTCTTAGTCCTGCAGGAAAGAAAATTGGAGTGAAAGCTACGATTAGTTCACTTGAACGTTGGCATAAAAAGAATTTGAGTAAGTATAAGTGGTTGAGAGGTGGTATCGAAATTGTTGATGAGGTATGTGAATGGCTTAGACTTGTTGGAGTATTTTGATTTCTGATTTGTGTGTATTCTGTTTCTTTAGATTCCGAAATCGCCTACTGGAAAAACTTTGAGGAGGGTGTTACAAGAACAGTACGAAGCTCGTCATGTTTCCCGGACAAAGTCCAAATTGTAGTTGATCTCAAAACTATAACTTTTGTTGTATTGGTTTGGACTTGTCGATAGTACATATTATACCATTTACATTTTACCTTATGTACTACCAATCTGATGAACATGTTCTTACAGCCTGTAGTTATTGGGCGTTATTAGAACAAAAAAGCGGCCCGGGATCCTTTAGTGTTATAAATGGAACCGCCGGTATCTCCATCTAACCGAATGAGTCTTCTGACCCTGACCTAAAGTTAGCTACATACAAACGTAGACGCCCAGGATTCCATTCCCATGAGATATGAACCCCTTCTAATAGCATAAAGCCATTCCTTCTCTATTACCAACCTTCATCATCCTTTTGTCATATAAGCCCTAACACCAAACCTTGTAGATCACGTATGCCTCATCTCAAGTCTGTTTTTCCAAACCTTGTTCCAGTTCCTGACTATTTGAATGTTTATGATACTATTGCTGGAAGACCTGAATTGGATGAATGGAAGGATTATGTTGTTCATGTTGAAGTTAAAACTGGGAAGACTAGGTGGTTTAAAGAGTTAAGAGAAAGGATTAATGATTTGGCTACGGTTTTGGATTCATCTGATGTTGGTTTGGGTTTTGGAAGGGTTGAGGATGGTGAAATGATTGGAATTGTTAGTGATAATTCTTCGGTATGTCATTCTATGTGACGATTCAATACACTAATCAATACTGGCCTACTTACACTTCGTGTATGTTTTAGGACTTTATAGTCTTGATGATAGCGCTATTAAAAATAGCGACTCCATTTGCTTTGATTTCTTGTTATTCAACTCCATTCGAGTTGAGACATGCAATGTCTATTGCGAAGGTTTCAAGATTATTCGTCGCTCCACATTATCTATCGAAAGTGGTACCTATTGCGACTGGACTCGGAATAGAGAATAATAAAGTATACGTTATGAACGTAGGCTCGGATAAAGTTAAAGAACATAAATCTTTGGAAGGACTCATTCGAATGGCTATAAAGAAGAATATCCCTCGTGTAACTTCACGTATCGTTCCAAAGGATACTGTTGCCTATTTATTATTTTCAAGTGGAACTAGTGGTTTGCCGAAAGGTAAGAATAATCTATATTCTTAATAACCAGTTTTTGATGTTAGGAATCTCTAGCGGTTATGATATCCCATGGTAATGAGCTTTTCGCTTTAAGACAAACTATTGCCTTCCAGCAACATCGGTTAGCTCTCGGTCCAGTGAGTTATAACTTTCAGGTTCTACATTGTAACACTCAACGAAATATTCAGCCACCAACTCCTCAAACCTCGGATGGACGCCCCGTTTATTTAGCATTCCTCCCTTTACATCATACATTTGGTCTTCACGCATTCTGCATCCGGATTTTTCTAACCCAAACTCGTTTCATCATTCTACCTAGATGGAATGTTGATATTGTCCTAAAAGCCATTCCGAAGTACGTTTCCGTCATTTTACTATATCTCTATCTCCGATAGACTCGGTCGGGACTTGGTACTAAACAGAACGTGAAAATCAGGTACAAGGTCACCAATTTGAGTATGGTACCTTCCATGGCTCATCAACTTGTAAATCATCCTAAACTCAGTAAAACGGATTTAAGTTCCCTCTCATTGATTTATACTGGTGCTGCTTATTTGCCGAGGGAAATCTCATCAAAAATTCAAATGTATGTACCGAAGAATACTCCGTTCCATGAAGGATATGGTATGTCCGAAACTGTAAGTATTGTTTCACTAATGTCTTTTTTTGTAATCGTGATATTAACATGGTACTATAACCGGTGCTTTTTTACTTCTTCTTTTCACTAGACTGTCACTGCTATAATCACCCCTTTCCCTGGTTCTCTCAATGGAAGATTCAAAGATGTTCCAAGTGCCACAGGAGTTTTGTTACCAGGAATGGAAGCACGTATAGTTCGTGATGACGGGACAGACGCCGACTTTGATGAAATTGGAGAGTTATGGTTGAAAGGTGGAAATATTGTACAGGGTTATTGGAATAATCCGAAAGCGACCCGAGAGACATTTGTGGATGGTTGGCTTCTAACGGGAGATAAATTTAGGGTTGATAAAGAGGAATACTTCTAGTATGTTTCAATTTGGCGATTGATCTGCTCTAAAATAATTGATTTTATTATTTTTTTGCCAGCTTTGCTGACCGTGTTAAGGTTAGTGGAAATTAACCTCCTCAGTTCTACCTGTTGATGTTAAATTTTTTTTGTTTCGTTTGAATTCTCTAGGATACTTTGAAAGTCTCGGGCTCACAAGTATCTCCTATGGAGATTGAGGAGGTTTTATTGGCTCACCCAAAGAAGCTTATAAATGACGTTACTGTTGCTGGTGTCAGTGGAGGACGGACAAGTGATGAGAAGGTTCCACGGGCTTGGATCGTTCTGAGCGATACTGGTAAGAGAATGGGTGTCACTGTTGTTGTGAAGGAATTGGATCGGTGGCACAAAGGAACCTGAGTAGATATAAATGGATCAATGGAGGTTATGAAGTACTTGACATGGTATGTGAATCCATTAAAATAAGAGCTGTCCAGAGGGGGGACCTAATCATGGTTATAAGATACCTAAATCACCAACCGGTAAAACTTTGCGAAGGGTTTTGCAGGATCGATACGAAGAACAGAAGGGAAGAGCGAAACTATAAAATAGGGGAAACTTATTGATCCGAGTGTTGATGTCATACTTCCCTTCGACAAGGAAGTTTTTTTTGGTATATAGTATGCTGATGTTGGATGCTGTTCAACTTTCGGATCTCAGACATGGTCACCTCTTCAGAACGTTGTTCACTACTATCCGATGAAGTAATGACATGCCCTAGTCCATACTCAAAGTGGCTTATGTCCAAGTGAAATGTTGATGTTCCGGAGATCAAACTGAGCTATTTAAATGCCTGGCTTGTTGAAATTGACCACTCCTTTTGATTTCACGTTTCTTATCTCAATCGCCAAGTCAGCAAACCCTGAATCTCGTACACTCGCCTCGCTGATTACGCATTCCGGAGGTCAGGCATTCTGAATATTCTGGACCACGAGCACCAACGACCATGTATACCCATTGGCAACGGACTTCTGGGACTGTGGTATTGCTTTCTGCGCTTTACCTTAATGTTTATGGACATGTTGCAGCATGGCACAGAGGTACGCTGTACTCAAATAAACTGGGTTACATTACCTCACCTTTCGTTTTCTCAAGGCATGTACTGTTTGAATGGAACTGTTCCTGGGAACGATGATCATAATGCCAACGAAATTGTCAATCCATTATACCAAGTAGGTCAGGTATTATAGAATATAATGTATATATGCTAAATTTTCCAATAGCTACCACTCAAAGATTGGTGGATGCACCATGTTAACAGAGTGCGTAACATATCAGCTCTTACTCACTGGCTGAACGTGTTGTCTTGTTTGTGATCTCAGTGCGACGAATTTCCACCGGATGAAGGAGATTTTCTAGAGATGTAAGTACCGTAGCCATCTAGCTTCGATCTCATCCTGAATATTTTTCTTAGACCAGCTATGGGCGTTTTCACAGTCGAGCTCGCTGTTAATCGCGCATTTACAACTTTATCATTTGATGGGAGAAACATAGCAACATATCCAAATGGTCGTGACGGTCCAAATCTTGGTGATAGTGGAGAGTGTATTACTGAACCAAATAGTATGTGATACATATGAGAAGGCTGAACCAAGATCATATCGTCACACCTTTTACATCAGTACATACCACGAGTGAATCTGCCGCTGCTGGGACCGCCTTTGCTATCTCGTATACGTCAAATTTGACAGAGGTAAAGCCGGACAATCTTGCCGTGTTCTCGGTCTTATACAAGTATGTGGACTTGGGGTCATTTCATAAACTTCATTTTGAAGGATTTATATGGTAGTACACCATGGAGGCGATTGGCTACCTACACCGTTCCAAGACTTCCACCTTGTCCCGAAGGAGGTTGTATTTGCACTGTACGTTGACGTCTTGCATCATCCTTCGAGAAGCTATTGAACTCATCTTTATGTAGTGGGGCTGGGTGGGTGGATTGTACATTTTATTTGTGGTGTTATCTAAATGATGACGGAACTTGTAGGTTCCAAATGGTTGCGGAGAACCAAATATGTACATGCAACCATTCCGTTGTAATGTCACTGGTAGTATGGGGAACCGACCTCTTACAAATGCAAAACCACCAGTATGGTGTGAAGGAAATAAATCAGGCTGTACCCAAGGAGCAAAGCAGGTCAGCTAATTAAAGAAACAGATTTTACAATTACTAATCCAACAATAACAATTGTCAGATGATATTTTGGAACCAGAAAGAAGGAAATAACATTGTCGTTAATGGACAAGACAGATACGGCAGGCCTAAATCTCCAGGTTATAACATGAATCTTGGTTTCGTGAACGGCGAGTCGAATGGTCTTACACAACATTACTCAGAAACTGACGCGGGGGATAAAATAGGCCCACAGAACGACATTTTCCAAGGTGATGACACCAGTGTTTCAAGTCTCCCGGGAGAAAACACGGCCAAGCTTCGTATGTCTTTGGGACTTGCCTGGATAGAACTTTATGCATTAGCTATAGTGTTCCTCGCCATGATATCGACGGGTATAATATAGATAGATATTGTATGTATGATAGGACTCCTTGAATTTCTTGGTATCTATATTTCTTGGCACGCCGCACAATATCCAATGAGTCAAAAAGACGACGCCAGCAGGATTCGAACCTGCGCCCTCAAAGAGGAACAGATTTCTAATCTGTCGCTGTAACCACTTAGCTATAGCGCCTTGAAAATAACGGCTAACCGTATATACATAACAATATGCTTTGACATATGCAGGGCTATCACCAGTCTGTTCTATGTACCCTATCATACTCTCTCAACACTTGAATGCAGAAAATAGTTCCTCAATGATGCGACGGACTTACTAGTAATACTTCCGAACCGAGTTGACTCTTTATTACTGTTGAAAGCCACGTGCTCTCGAATACACGTCGATTGACGCACGTGGACAGTGGTTAAGGGTTTCCATTTTGTTCAGTCATTTTTACTCAACACAACGCATTGTATCCATCTGTCTATCCACCACCACCACTTGTGATTGTATGTGTCCCCTCAGTCTGTTTTCCATGCATATATGTTGCTATCTTCCCAAGAATCAATGCTTCGAGGACCGCAAAGGTATGTCGCGGGGTATATGCAGATGCATCTCAGAAAAATTTTCATCCTTCCGCAGCGGGGGGGATAGAAAGGAGTCAAGACAAATATGTGCTACTACATCGCAAACTAGAAGCTACCACAAACTCGTTCCTAATACACCTCTTTTAGGACTGTCGGATGTTATTAAACATATATTCATATTCGATCAACAACGAATCTGGCCCAACCGCTTGCGAATAGTACGTGCCGTGCCACATTTCTGTCTACATTTGCTCGTTGTCTTCCTGGGCTAAAAAAAAATACTCTATGACTATGATCTGGAATCCATTTTTCGTTCACTCTGGTTTCTGGTGCTTCAAGTCTCGAGTCTCGTTTTTGTCACGACACGGACCTATATCTGCTTCGGTCTTGGATACGATCCCTCCACAGTTTTATAATATCTCCTCGTCTATTGGATGGCTAGAAGTAAAAAATATCAGTATCCCGATCAATTCTTCTTTGAAGGTCATGGGTACAAGTTATGACCTCGTGCAGTCTTGTAGGCAACTGGCTCTCTCTCTTACATGATAGCTGGTCGGTCCGGATACCCCCGAGTGGCCCGTTGATTTTGAACAATCTTACTTACCTACGCCCTTTCACGGGCCGAGACTTCAAGGTTTAGCTCCTGACTTCGGTCTCTAGCTGGGAAATCCCCTGTTTTTCTCTCGTTCCTCCATTCATATAAAAATCTAGTCTAGGTATTCGACACCCTGTTCAATGCATGGATAAATTCACATTTTCTCAAATGGTTGTATTTTCCGGCGGTACTATGATAATGCTGGATCGTACAGAATACAACAGGGTAAAGATAGAAGTCCTTGATAGGAAAATGGGGCATATAGTTGTAAAAGAAGGGAAGAATAACGCGATGAATATGAATGGAATGTGTGATGTATGTTATTGTTACAAATGAAATGATGAATCCTTGGAGAGGGAAATGATAATGATTGTAGGTGAGTTTTTTTTTTCGCAGATCTGGATTTTTGATTAACTAATACCGTAAATCTTTGT
This sequence comes from Coprinus comatus, assembly GCA_034638255.1. Classification (NCBI taxonomy): domain Eukaryota; kingdom Fungi; phylum Basidiomycota; class Agaricomycetes; order Agaricales; family Agaricaceae; genus Coprinus; species Coprinus comatus. Next base: position 268,902 of record JAWPGT010000032.1, read on the forward strand.
ATGCAAACTTACTGAATATTATGGGTACCAGACCATCCATATAAAACAGAAAAACAGAATTAATGCGCGTCATCAAAATGCAGTTTGTAGTGCAACAAACTCCCCGAAATCGGAGCCAGTCCCTTGAAGATTCTCCTCCCCCGTAATAAATCGACCCTCCTCATGCCACACTCCTCGTTATACAACGGTAGCCCCGGACTGTCCTTACACCGCTGCTTGAAGGCTGGTTGGCAACGTAGCAAGTACTCATCTCCAATCATTCGCTTTTCGCTGTTGGTCAGCAAGACATTGTATGCATCATAAATCGCCTGGAAGACATCAATACTCCGAAGTCCACGAGACCTCCGCACATGTATTGGCCAATTCGCAAGACGGTCACACACAATCATCATTTCAGTTATCCTTACAGGCGGTAACGCTGAAACCGGTACCTCACTTTCCTCCTTTGTCAATGGCGATGAATGACCTCCTCTATGTGCTCGAACCGCCCATTTATCTTGTTTCGGATCAAACCCGACGTCGAAATATACAGGTGGCATACTTAAGTGCCTTCGGAGAGCGAAGTCAACTAGAGGCCAACCTAAGATAATTTCTTTCGGAGGTTCTTTATTGAAATGAGTAAGCACCTTCGTTTTAAGCTACTGTTGACTCACGTTCTTTGATATAAGCAGGAACATACTTGGACGGTTGGATCGGATACTCTGGTCTGGTTTCAGTCAGACTGTGGTGTCTGGAACGAGGCTGATGTTTGGTCACTATGGATGGGTTTTACTCAGAGATGATTAGAACAGGCAGAGAATACGCCGCGACGTACCGTGGTTGAAGTCGTAAACTGGGTCGTGGTGTGTTCGCGAATGTCGCTGTTCGACGGGAACGACAGCTAATAAGCAATGTTAACAGGGATATGATTACGGAGAAGTCGAGTGTATCCAGGGCGTACCATGATTGACCTCATATGCTACTTCATGGTGTGCTTGCGAATGGCGATGTTTGGCGGAGATAGAGGCTAAGACACAGTTAATAGGAATGCGATCACAAAGACTTAAAAACGCACGAAAGTCATGTTTGGTTGTTGTGGATATCATTTGAACAGCCCCTCCTTTCATCGCGGACTTCAATGGCCCTTTAATTCAGGTTAGCCCTACATACTCGCATCCCTGCTACCTATAACATACTCAGAGTTTGACAAACCACCGGGTGTTCACCTTTTCCTCTTCCCCCTTGCGTTGGAAGCGACGGAACATAGGCATCTACGTATTTCGGGGTTGTCTTCTGAATCACTGGATTTCCCGCGGTCATACTGGAATTTCGGGTCATGGGTTGTGCAGTAATATGTGGCGGGGAAGCTTTGTAAGGCTTCAGGTTCAACATGGCAACATCTGATAAGCAAGCACAAGTTAGCTAGTCATCCCCCGATACTACTGGGGAGCACACCGACCATCATCATTATGGGACATTGACACCGTTCTCAAGGGTGCAACGTATATCTCTTTGCTTTGACGACTTGGGATCACTGGATTGGGTGTTGATGATCTACGGTCGGGTGTCAATCTTCCGAAGAATGACATTTTTGACCGTTTTTCCAATGGTCTGTTAGGTATCGGCGATCCTGCCCAACTGTCGGTATCGGGAAGGGGTGCGAGGGGCATCTTGGGTGTCGTAGGCTCACCCAAAGTTCGTCTGGCCTTCAGTGACTTGAACATGGCGGCTATTCGTAACGAGTCGTGTAGATCCAACAATGGATTGAATCAAGTGCGTGGATATAAGTCGTGGATGATAGTTGGTCGTGAAGATGTATGGTATGTAGGGCACGAGGGAAGTGGCTGACTGTGTGGCTGGCTGTTATATAGGTAAGATAGGTGAGATATATGTTAGTATGGAGGGGGAAATGCGGGTGATGGTTTGGTTTCGACTGACCCAGTGAATACCTGACTTAACTCTTTCAAAATGCGAGCCGTTGTGAAGACCCTTATGGGTCACCGCAGCACAACCACTTCCCACCTATATATGTGTCGATGGAGGGAGAGCAGAAAGCCTGGAGAACACGAGGCAAATATCGTCCATACCTTGATGTGCCAAACTAAGTATGCTTCCCAACCAATGGTGATCGCTTTAAGTCACGTGAACGAGCTGTTAGCGACAGGTTATATTAGTGTTCAATGTTAGTAGTGCAAGGGAATTCAGGTGCGTAATACTCTCTTCAGTTCAAGCTATCGTCGATTCTACTGAACAAATCAGACATGATGAATCGGGTGTGAATCTTTCATACAACTTTAGTCCACTTCACGAAAGGGAGTATCGTCTCTCCGGGAGTTTGCGAACATTCCTGCGATTTGTTTAGAGATCTTGATGCATGACACGATTGAGCGGATTGCTTTGTCCTGTCCTCAATGAATGTAGCTGGAAAACGAAAACTGTATGTCTGATCAACTTGAGCTTAGAAAAGAGGTCTTTGAAGGGCCACGATGCCACAACGTTCTATCTTCATTTTTTGCATGCTTTTTTCAACCGGATGACATCTATACTCGTGGGATGACACGTAGGCAGAGTAGATAGTGTTAACCTTTCACTAGAGAAAATAGTGGCTTTTCGCTCAAAAAAGTAACTATTACGATCCTCCGATTGTTAATCGGAAGGCAGAAGAGAAGATAGTGACGCTGATACGTTCACTCTGTAACGCTATACAGATTATTCAGTACTACACAAATGTTACCAGCAGTCACTCCACTCTAATCTTGTGCTTCGTGATCGGTGCTTAGTTGGGAATGCTTAGTCTTTGTATGTACGGAGATACGAATTAAAATACTACGACAACGATGGTATAAATATCATTGCACGCGACTTCTCGAATGCTGAAAAGCGGTAGGAAGTTGAATAAGGAATACGCACATTTCTACGGGAATCTCCACTGCCATCTCGGCTGACAGACGATCAAGAATTCATATACTTCTATGTCCACTGAAAGGAGATAATGCTTGAACGTGGTAGCAGAAAACTGTAAGTAATATCATCCATGCCTCGAGGCATTCGAGACCTTCATCCCTGAAGACCTGAAAATTGACTGATGAATTTCAGGAACCCGTAACAAGGATATATCAAAGAGTTCAATATAGTAATGTTCATACTAAACTTATGAAAGACTTAGTGATGCTTCTGTTTTACCCCACACATCGGATAATGTATCCGAGAAGAGCAGAGTACAGATAGAGATTTGAACCCCTAGAATAGTATTTTTTATCCGCCCGGTATGTTCTAGATGATTTATTATTGTTCTATGGAAATGTGTAGTAGATTCTGATAGTGGTGAGGAAGGACTCTGAAGTCTGGTGAGTGGCAATGGATTCAGATAATTCAAGTCATCGGAAGTTCAAGGTTTCTGATAGTATAGTGATACATATCGACTGGATGGGGTTCGTGAGTTTGTCTTATTGGTGTTGATATATGTATATGAGAACGGAGGAGCTTAAGCTGGATGATGATAGTGATGAACTAATTTACATGACTTACCTAACGTTTAACTATTAATGAATTCTATTGATGGTATTTCTGTTTGATTGCGTCATTACTACCTCATGTAGTAGCGCTTTGAAGCCGTTGAAAAGGTTATAAATGAGCTTGAACATGATGCATTTTTTATCCCTCTTCTTGTAACGGAGAATCGGCATGTGTTTAGAACCACTCATGAGAGTAGTAGTACTAAGTTATGATTATAGTCACCGTTATGGTTGGTGGGTGTAAAAGTAACAACGAATCGGGACTCGGATGTCCATGATGCCAAGTAAATGGCATTAGTTGTCTTCTCGGTAGTAGCGATATACAGGTGCTTGGAGGTGGCTAGCAGGGCCTCTACGACTGGGGACAGAAGCTTATATGTGAATGTCATAGTAGCTGCCAGTGTTTTTGTGAAGCTTGCCAAGGACGACTCCATGACTCAAGCTTCCTATCAACATGTGCAATGAGAAATAGGCGGTATTGGTTTGAATGCACTTTGTAATGTTAATTTGTTCGATTACCTCTTACCATACTTACTGGAAACGTCCTCACTGGCAGGAATATAGTCACAGCAATTACTGACTGGACACGCACTGGCGCGTACCCCTACGTGGCTTTAGTATACACATATGATTCGCTGGGCCATACCCGATGATTCACTAGTTGGGAAATATGGAAAGTGTTTACAAGATTTGTGGTTGGGAATTTTGGGAGGTACACGAGAAGATATTACCTGCACAAGTATAATGAGATTCAGATGTCTTGGATTCCTCCACAGAGGATCAAGGCTTTGTCTGAAGGTAGTAATTTGGGATGAAAATGTAATTACATCGGCTAAACGGTTCAAAGAAGTTGTAGACCGTGAATCGCTTCTAAGAGAGATCAAATAACTTGTTTTGATGAAATTGATCCAAGTGAAACATGTTGGGTGCAGTGCTTGATGACTCTTTGACCTTGGATGGGCCACCTCAGGCAATAATCATGATTCAAATATTCAAGATTTGAGCAATCTATTGCATTATCTCGGAAACAAAGGTTTTTTCCTACAAGAGAAAACTGAATAAACCATCTTCAAGGTTCCATCGTTAATGTTGAACATACGAGGCGATCACACCATGGTCATGGATGCCACTGTCCACTATTCAGTAATTGATTAGCAGCGAGAACTCCAAAGCTGGGAAGCAAGTTTGTGTTTGTCTGTTAACGGAGACGCGGACTTGAAAGTGTTTTAATCCCGAGCGCATTATAGCTTTCCGAAGATGCTAAAAGATATCAGGGAAATACCCAGCATGTACTATCTTTGGACACTTCTACAGCACTAGAACCTCAGGCATCAGCACGTGCATAGCATAGGAATACTGCTAGTAGAACGTACTTCTATCAGGCTCATCATAATCCGGAGTATACTGTGATACATCTTTTTTTTTTTGCTCATACCACTATCACTGCTTACGGCTGTACATAGCACAAGTGTCATTTTATTGCATAACTTTTACACCACCTTCAATCCTCTGGTAAACCCCTGGTCCGAGGTTCTATAAAGGGGTCAGTATCCAACCTTCCTTCTTCCAAACAAACTCCAGTTTCCACCATCACGCACCCATTGAACATTCGAACTGAGTATATCATGGATGAATTTGGTACCACAGTCGATGATATTATATTGGACCAAAATCACACTCGTCAAGAAGGATATCTGTATTGTCAGTCCTCACTCCGGGTTCTCAAAGAATCCAAGTTCTAATACTGCAGATTAGGCTCAGCGCTAACGATTTGTGTATATGATCTCCTCTGTAGGTTGTCACGAGAGGTATGCAATTCTAAAGCAAGTTGAAGCCATAAGCATGTGTTCACGATTCACTTGTATTTCAGATAAAATGTGTTCATATGTCATTCTAACTTCTACTTTAAATAAATGGATTTGGCACTAATTGAGGATATATATTTCCTATAGGCAACGCTCCTAGTCTACAAGTCGCATTATCTATATCTTGGTTGAAGTAATGGCTTTGGGACATATATTGTACGTTGGTTTATATTTATTCTTGTTTTTTCCATTTGCACTGATATTATTACTCCCAGACTTGCAATGTATAGTGAGTTAAAATATGAAGAGTCTCGTAATCACTCATTATATATCCTTTTTTCTTCTTCCAGTTAAACTAAGCACATTCTCATCTACCAAAGTATGTCCAGGTATTTGCTTCAGATTATATAACTAGCCGCTAACTAAATTTAGATACTAGAAAAACCACAGCCGTAGTTCTCTCGTGCCTTATCTCTATTACAATCTGGGGAGGAATATACAGGTGCATTATCTTAAGCTGCACATTTCCCTTGTAAGTATTTCTTAAGACTTGAAGTTGGGCCCAAGACGCGGGCGTCGTAACCTACTAATGCATATGACGGTTTGCCGGTTATTAGACTGATAGGCCTGCTGCTTCCCAGTTGTGTCAAAATTCTCCTCGCACTCCGCCTCCGAGCATTATGGAATAATAGCCGTATAGGTGAGCTGACCAATTGCTTTCTTGACACTGAGTTACTCACCTACCGCTACTATATCTAGTAACAGTAGTTCTCGCCTTGGTGGTATTTGGTGAGTAGATAAGATAGTCTGGAAGAGCTCGAGCGCTTACATTTCTTTAGTGGAAGCTGGGGTAAGTTGTTCATGTTAGTTTTGTAATTTTGATATATCATATTTCAGATCGGATGTGCATGGATAGCATCTAGAGCTGTAATCTCTAGAAGATATTCTATTGTGGTACCATTATTGCATGGATGCTTTTATAGTGTTCCATGGACCGCCTGGTACATAGAAGAGGGTATTAAATTTGCGATGTGGTAAGCTGTGAACTCTTTTAATTTCAAAAAAAAAAAAAACTGAACTTAGGGGATTTCGTGCATTAGGAGCTAGTATGTTTGTGTCAATTTGGTAAATGCCTACTAATTTCAATGGTGGTGTTTTAACAGGTATCAAGATGTCACTTACTCTTGTCAAGCTATTCCAATATCTTCGAGATATAAGTGTAAGATCTAGGTTCCCAACAACCTTTGCGCGGCTCAGAAAAGTAGCCCCTATTACATATATCTTCTATCGTGATGGTACACTTTACTTCATCCCGTGTGTGCCTTTATTTTTCGTTCTCTAGACCTAAAATAGATATGGCTTCGTGTGTAAAATGCAGAATATTTAGTAAGCGCACATTCAGAACAGGTTATCCTTCAATAATAATTTCCCCAGTCTTTAGTGCACTTGGGCTTTTCGACAATGTATACAGAATGAGCCATCATATTAGCAGCACGGATTGGAATATGTATGTTTTATTTATCTCAAACTTCTAAATGGATTTTTATACCAATATTCTATTCGATAGATGGCTGGCGGTGGTGTAATACATTTCTGTAAGTCTAAAGTTACATGAAACTAATGCCTCCATCCTAGACTGACAGCGGTCAACTATATTAACAGTGTACTCGCTTGATATTGAATCTACGTGAAGCAGATTGCAAACTCTTGGAAGGTTCATTGACAGCTCGAGAACTGACCACATTACGTTTTGATGGCACAAGTATGGATGTTCATGGCTTAACCAATAATCAACATGAGCCACGTGGATATGGGGGTGTCAGTGAAGATGAACATCCATGATCGGATGATGACAGACCAGTCGATGGTTAACAGTATTCGAGACATACATAATATGATTGAAGAGACACCGGGAGGAGTGGTACTGTACTGTGCAAGTATCAGTCGCGGTTTCAGTAACCAGTTTGTAATATAAGTGTTGGTTCAGGCAATACTATTTATTATAAAATCGAGTCCACCGACAAAGGAAGACTACATAATACCTTTTCATTATCATTATCCTCTCTTTCTTCATCTTAAATATCAGTACATCAATTATACATTTCTTAACAGGTCTGAGGTAAAACAAAAGGTCTGCACATACCTAAAACAGAGTGAGCAGCACCAATAGTGCTTTGTGATGAAGTTGCTCTGGTGCTTTCCCTTCGTCTTCGTCTTTTTCCTTCTCCTTTTCTACTACTTCTACATTTGTGCTGGCAGGTGTCGAACTGTGTCTGAAAACTGACAGTGTGATTTTGTGATCTTATTATATTAAGTATCCGAATGAGCTTCTAGCTGAAAGCAATGTTATAATTTGAAATGATAATGATCACTAGAAGTACGCGGGAAAAAGGTCTAGAAACAAGAAACTATGGAAGTAGAGACTAGTATGTGATAGTGACCTACAGGAAACGGTAGTGATTGTTCACGATTTCGAGCTCAAGTTCAGTTTAATGCTGATATTCAAGGTCCAAGGTTCATTAGGTTCTTAGTCTTCCAGCATGGTGGCAATGAATTCCATAACCAGCTTGTCTGTTTTGCTTATGATTATTTTGTGCAAGTTATTGTCCGTCTCTCATCCTTATTAGATTCTGCCTGATTCAACGCACTCAGGGTTTGGGAATTGACACAGGCTACAATCAAAGTATGGTCAAAGCCATTTGCAGAATAGTGTCCAGGGCGCGCTAACCCTGTTTTAAGCGCCAAACCGGTGCAGCCTGTTACTAGTAGAACTTATAGTCTGCACATGTTGACTGTATTATCACCAGTTGTGGCTTTGACTCCCAACTAGCCCAATGTAACATTTGAACGCGACAATAATGAGCGTGGGACTCTATCATAAATGTTTGTGTTCATCAGGATAGGTTTATACATTCATCATACATCACGATCATAACAGTCATTCTATTCATGCCCTGTGTTTCAAGAACCAGCCCAGAAGACAAATCATCGGTTTCATTCTAGATGTGAAGCATAGCATGGTAAGCTATCCGGCCCTTCTTGCTAGTTTCCTACTAGGTCTAATTTCCTTAGAATTTCTGAAGTTGAAGCCATAAATGGAGTCTACGGCTGTCAAGCATATATTAAGCCCATAACAAATGATGTGAGATGAGTTAGTATTCTCTATATCAGTAAAGGAAGCTCATTGTGGAGGGTTTACCAGAATATCCTCAGGCTAGATGCTACGGAGAAGCAGCGTGTATGATGTGGTGTGTATATAAAACTCTCCTCGTGTTTCACTTCAGAGTCCCTGGAATGTACCGCAGCTATAAACCATCAGCTTCATGATGATACTACTGTCCTTACTCGCCTTACTTTCTACCAAGTTACCACTTGCCATGGCAGATCAGAGCTACGTTAGCTCCATTTCTTCAGGGAACTCGGATGTCCTTGAACGAGGACAACTCCACCTCGAGCCTATTCCCGCAGCATCATTCACCTTCTCTATCATCTTCGCTATCCTCACGAGCGCACAAATGCTAAAAGCAATCAAAAACATTCATAAACGTCTCACTCGCAAACCGTCGCCCCTCATTCCACCAAAAGACAGCCTTGGTTCCATTTTCCCTTGGCTTCTTCTATTAACAACTGTGCTTTTGACAGTCTCCTATGTGCTTCATGGAGTGTGGGTCACATTTTGGGGAAAAGGGAGACCAGATCAAGCTCAAGGTCCTCCAGGAGATCGTGTTGACCCTTATGCTTGTGCGATGCACCTAATGACAACATTGGCAGACATATCTCTCGTAACGGCACTACTGGTTCTTCTCTTCCATCAAGCACGTCTAGTCCTTACAACAAAAATCGATCTTCCAAAATCGCTAGAACTGTCACCAACAAGCTCTTCTTCCGGCGCCAACGTTACCACTTCCCAGAACAGAAGAGGTTAACGTGTATTAATATCAAGATGATATTTGACTCCCTGTTGATGTTGACAATGGTTGGTTTGAGTTTTACGGGGAACATTTTGGATGGGAATGAGCGGAACCTACATATTGGGAGTGAATTCGGAGTGGTTCAAAATGGGAAATACCTACTCATTTACGACATTCTATTCTTAATCGCTGTATTCAACGTTGGGTTGACTGCAATCCTATTGTACACCAAGATAAAACGTCATTTTGTACAAGCGGGGGACGATATCGATATCAGGGTATGTCATCCATCTTTAACTATCAGTGAAAGTAAAGGATAACCAACAACACTTACTACTTAGATCTCCAAGTACATCGGATACATCATCTCGCCTTCCTTCATATCCTACTCTCTAATCCCAATCATTTATTCCACAACAACAACAACCAACATCAATGACAAAATCATTGCACGATGGAACATCGCATACCTCATTATCGGGTGTATCATTAAATGTGTCATTATCACTCTTTGTCTAACTTTCGGAGTATCATCTAGTGGCTCCTCCTGTTCCAATTCCAATGGACGTTCTAATAGGACAACAGAACCACCAAAAACTACAATTCAATTACGAAAACCTTTAACTTCCCCAACTCCTTGTTTGAATACTTATACTACAACTCCTACCCCATCTCGATCAACATCAAATATTCAAGGAGATAAACGTACTGTTCCTGCTCCATCAACAAGTGCAAGTCAATCGTCATTAGACGTTGGTAATCCTACATGGGTTAATGCTATGAAAATGAATGGTCAATTTTTGGCGAATTGGGTTATTTGATTTCGTGTGATATATGATACTTTGTAGTGGGTTTTCTCATCATTTGCGTTGGATAAAGATTTGAAGAAGATTGAAAAAAATTTTTTGTTTCAAAAATTCTGGTAGTCGGAAGTTCTTCAATTCTTCTTTTTCCAGATTGTCATAATACTTAATCGTTGTAAAAATTCAATATTCAGGCTTTAATTCTACATAATATAAACAATCAAATAAGAGAATGAAGTGGGGCACAATACTTGCATATCTCTGGAGGATGATGGTCTGAATCCGCAGCACTCCACGTCTCGTCAGCTGTGCATACTCCTGCCACGCAGGGTATGGATGCCCATCATTGAATTAATTAAGCGAGTGAATCTTATACAGTGCACTCTCATCGTAACCCAAATCAAAAACCAGATATATTACACAGAAAGATATATCAATGTCTATTACTAATGTTCATACATGCGAAGCTAGAGCTAAAAAGAGAGAGAGAGAGAGAGAGAGAGAGAGAGAGAGAGAGAGAGAAAAGAAATATGGTATTTGAGAGAGGGGGAGAGAGAAAGAGAAACTATGTATAAAAATGACGTGAAAAAAGAAAAAGAAAACAAGTCACAGAAACATTGATTACCATTAACGAGTTCATAACCATTGACCTTAGCTAAAAGGAACCGATACGCAGACCACAGCAACAACGAAAGCAAACGTAAGAAAGAAAAACGTGGTTATAAAACATCAACATGAACGTGAATGTGGGGGAACATGTAAGAGGGATGGAAACAGAAACAAAAGAGGGGAATGACGAAACAAACAGACTAATCAAGTGCCTGGACACCTTCCTCCCAATCTTCCCTGCTCACTTTCCCAACACCTCGACAAACAGGACACGAAACTTCTACTTTTTCCTTTCCTTCCGGTCCAACCTCGAATGCAACTTCCGCATTTCTAAGAGCCAATGAAACCCTTTCTGAACTGACCAAACAACTGGAATGGAAGGTATGTGGGCATGCAAATGCGTCCTTCCTATCATCGTGAATGTTCAACTGCTTCATTCCTTCATCGGTAACATAAACCCAAGGATCCTCATCGCTTGGCCCAACCCCACAACTGAAATCACAACACCGCAACCCTGCTTCCTGTTCTTTCTTTTCGATGCGCTGTCTCAACGTTAAACCAGGTGCGGGTGGCGGCGTCCAATTCTTCGGAGTCCTAGGTGCCTGTTGGGTAGGACCTCGTTGTGTTTGTGGACGAGGACCATCGGTTCCACCAGGAGGACGAAATGCGAGATTAAGAAGCTCCATCAAAGGAACATCCTCGAGGATGAAGGTTTGTGTAGTAGTAGTAGTAGTAGTAGTAGTTTGAGGTGACGGTTGTTCCGTGGGTTGAATTGGCGACTGAGGCTGCGACTGAGGATGAGGCTGAGTAGGTGCTTGTGGCGAGCCCAATCCAAATGGCAAGGGGAAGGGTGCGGCGCTAAGCTGTTGAGGCGTACTAGTAGCACCATTGGAGGCTGGAGCTGCTGATTCAGGTGCCGGAGGTCTTTCAGGTCCAAATACAGGCGGACCACCGGTCGCGGGTGGTTGATTACTTGTAGTCCGTCTTTCGTTCATCGCAGCACCAAAGATACGTTGGAAAATATCGTTAATAGCTGCTCTTCCAACGGGAATTGGGATATAACCACTTCCAAGTGGTACAGAACGTTGATTTGGAGGTCGATTACCTGAAGGTTGGCTGTCAGGTCGTGTGGCACTGTCTCCCTCGGTGTCACCAGTAGTTGGAACAGGAATAGCATTAGCAGCATCAGCATCAGCTTCAGGTTCCTCAGAACCCGGTGGAACAGGACGATTAATCGGCGGAGCACCTGGGCCAATGTATAAATCAAATCCAATCGTAACAAAATGTCTAGGTCCATTCCCGCCATTGTCTGAGTTACCGTCCTGTGCTTCGGGTCGTTGTTCATCACCCTCGGAAGGCTGAGGCTGAGGCTGGGGCTGGGGCTGGGGTTGACCACTTTCGGTGGAGGGAGGATTTTGGGGGGCAGGCGCCATCATATTGACTGGAAAGAGAATGTTAACCACTCAATTGACGAAGCGTGTAAAGCGAAAACTTACCTCCAGGTAATGTACCACTAAAGAATAGAGGGAAAGAAAGGCTTCCTGTTTCATGCTGGGGGGTGGGAATGGTATTGGATTCTTGTGTTTCCGGCTGTGGTGCAGTATTGGCGGCATTTTGTGCGGGAGCCTGGGGTTGTGCACGATTGCCTTGTTGTTGGCGGCGTTGTGCTCGAGAAGTGTAAGTGAGATTTTCAGGGTCAATGTTGAATCTACATGTTGGGCATGTCGTTTGTTTGGGCCTCGAGAACCATGGTATAAGACAGTCGGCATGGAAGACGTGTGCGCATGGTAGCGATACAACTCTGCGGTACTTCTCCTCGGGTTCCATCGTAGCCTTCGACTCTTCCGTGCCCTCCGTCACATCCTTCTTTTCACCTTCGGTATTTTCATCAACTTCGGGTAACAACTTATCCCAGCAGATTGCACATCCACTATCACCTCCAGATGTAAGTTCCTCTCCCATACCACCTCCAGTACCGCCTACCCTTTCGAGTCGTCTTACTAATCCACTTGGCACCTCCTCCAAGCCGGCGACGAGCTTTTTAGCACGTTCTGGATCATCGATGTCTCTCTCGAATGGAACCAGATCATTAAGACTATTAAGAGCAGCAAGAAGTCCAAGAAAGAGGTTGCGTTGAGAACCAGGCATAGGCTGAGGTTGGTCTGGACCCTGCTCATTCGCAGGAACCGCTTGTTCCTCTCCATCAACGGGAGTAGGTCCCTGGGTGGGCGGATCAGCAGCATCACGTTGGGTAGTAGTTCGAGTATCTGAGTTCGAGAAAAGAGGTGTCGTACTAACGTGATCGTCATTGAATATCATAGCAAAACCTTCCATTATCGGGTTCCGTCGAGGAGTGGGACCACCAGTACCAACAGTAGCGGTGGTTGTTGACGAGGGTTGTTGCTGGGGACCAGAGGCTGTAGCCGCAGCCGCAGGATTAGGATTATTAGGGTGATCAGGTGGCATCATGTGCTGGAAAAATCGGAAGGGTCGAGAACCAGGTGGAGCCGAAGCTCCAGGTCGTTCAGTTGGACCAGATAAGAAAGAAGAAATGCCAGGCAGCGAAAGGGGTAGGGATTCTGTGCGAGTAGTCATTGTTCGCCAGGGTGTAGCAGAGTGCAAGTGTGGTTCCAAGGCGGATTGTGAGACTGGCGTCGCAGATCGTGAGGGGTCTATTAGACGCTCAGTGGGATGCCGTCGGTCTCGCTCATCGTCATGGTCATCCTCCACCCTGCTTCGACGCACGCTTCTACGTATAGGTGTCGACTCCGGCATGGATACCGATGAAGTCAAAGCAGGTGGAGCAGGTACAGAGGATGCCTCGATGCCTGACATTGAAGTAGAATGGTCTACCGGCAACATTTCGACATCGTTCAAGCTGGGCTCTTCGTTGACGGGCTGTTGCGACTCATCCTCCATGTGTTCCTGGACAATTGCCTCGTTGCGTTGATCCTGAGTATCCCGAGCGTCCATGTTGCAGTGGATATGGTGGTGGTTGTGTTCTATCCGGCGCGTTGTATTACAATGGTGAGTGTTATATGAGCTGTAGAAGGTCAGGTGAATGCTTTGAGTGACTATATGCGTGTGATGGTGGTCGGAAGGTGAGGTGGGAGAAGCTGTGTTGGTGCGTATTTGGTGCTTGAAGGAATATACTAGAATTCTCGACTAACTCAGGATGACTGTATATACTTACTCACATACTTACTAACATAGGCTCAGTCTATTTCCGTAGTTACACAGCTCATTGTTCCTTCGAAAAAGTACAATAAAATACAATAAATTGTCCAATTCAGCACAACAACACTTCCATCAAACAATAAGCAGATGGGAATCGAAGGTTGAGCATAGAACTGTAGAAATAAATGACAATCAGACCGATAACAAGCACAGCGTACCAGGATCCTACCATATCCTATTCTCCTGCCAGACGGACAAAAAGGGCTATTTTCTATGTTTCTACCCAGGTGCTTGTTCTTCCTAATGACTTCCGCACGGAGAATTAATTATAGATCTACATTCCCAGGAGCTAGAGAACTTCATTTATCTCCATACAGGATCAGATAAACAACACCTGGCGACACGATTTGCGGGTCAAAAATAGGATCCAATCGACATAAGTACGGGAGTCTCTAAATTTTCAAACCGCTCTCAAGTGCCGCAATAATCACTCAGTCGATCCATTAAACATGGCAGCAACTGATGGAACATCCATTCCACTCTCACTGCAGGCCGCATAAGTGGGTAACTGAGATACAATGCGCTCTACACCTATGTTACAATTTAACATTGTACTCGATTCTCCGAGTCAATTCTTGACGACCTTACGTTAGTATCTCAAGTGCGCCTCTCGGTCTCTGCTTCAAGCTTCAAGTTACTTAAATGAACAAGATCTCTCTTTGCCACCTTATTGCGACTAGTATAAAGATATCCAGTTTTCTTGTAGGAACCGGAAAACTTAAGAACCCCCCGAACGCCGAAGGCCCTGGCCCGTTAAGTTATTCCACAACCCACCCGAGTTGATCATATTGCCACTGGCCACTACTACTCTCAGAATCTGCTCAAACATGGATGAATATGGTTTAGCAGTTGATGATTTGATACAGGACATGAACTTCTACCCATAGAGCAGGGTACATCTACTGTTAGTCCTTTCGCTCTCCGATAATGTTATCCAGGTCCCTGATTCACGTTGTATATAACTCAATTGGAGTGATGACTTTATGCAATATCATGTAAGATATCTCATGTTTCATCTTGTGTTTTCTGGTGTCCAATAGCCATTAAAGACTTGTGCAAAATCGTGAGTCAAATGTCAGAACTTAAATTGTTCTGAGTTTTCTAATTTTAATTTTCTTTCTTAAAACAGTTGATCTCAACAAACCATCGATAACTGTAAATTCACCCCAGTTTCTCTTCTGTATTCTAATGGTACAATATATTGCAGACGTATAATTTATAAGTGCCTTCATGGACTCTGGAATCCTCCTCGCCAGAACTAACACAAAAAACACAGATGCAGGGTCAGTGGTGTGGTATTACTCGTCCTCGTCCTTTTCATCCTTTCATTCACACTCGCACTCGTGTAACACCCTCTTTTCGACCCCTCCGCATTTGGTGATTTCGCTCTCATGTAGTCCGTGTCCGTGCATCGGTCGCATTTTGGCTCAGATTTTGGGAGGGTTGATGTAGATAGCACAACTGCGTAGCAGTAACTCGTAATTGTCACTGTTTCAGTATCAAAGTTCTTGCTTGTGTATCTAGATATCCAGTGGAGGTTCTAGAGAGAAAGAAAAGCTCTTGAGGTGATGTCAATGTCGATTGAAAACCATAATAACAGGTACAGCCTGAGATTAGAACACCTGCTGTGAAAAGCAAAGAGACGAGTTCAAAACAAAGTCGTAAGGGCGTACACGTAAACTACGTCATCGCGGCAGAACCTCATTCCCATTATCATTGTCATCATAGCATCCTGGTCGTATCCGGATTCCGCATGAGTCTCCCAAGTCTTATCATGCATAAGTTCCATACAGGTTCTGAGCAACACTACTCACAGACTTAACCGGTAGTCCACTTTTGTCGATGGTGGTAGAGAACTGAGGTCTGTTGAACGGTGTCACAAGAGTCAGGCGTTAATGCGAGTCTTTAGTAGTACCTTAGACTGTAGAAGTGCAACCGTATAATACGGTACACGGTACCGTACCGTAAGAGCGATCAAGTAGCCTCAATACGGTACGGTTGACGGTACGGATTGTACCGTACTGTACCGTATTTTTTTGCCCGTCGACGGCCGTATAGACGGTAGACGGTCATGACATCATATGTATATTAAAAGCAATGGGCACACAGTGTGATAAGAATATCGAGTAAGTATGAAGTCTCACACTCGAGTAACGATAAGAGTATGAGGTTTCCAGCTGTGCTGGTACACTATATATACGAAAACGAGCAGTCTAGCAGAAAAGTCCGTATCGCAAATAATAAAGAAAACTGCTCCAAGACAAAGAAGAGAATAACCGTGTCCGAAGAGACATGGACACAATCCCGGTCCATCCTCAAAGAAATTATACACCCGACGCACATCACATCAATCACCCGACGTGTCCAGTCCATCCCGACTCGGCACGCATTTGTCATTCTTACAAGTGTTGCAACCAAAAAACATTACTGGGAATTCATTACCAGCAAGCTCACCTCTATATCAGAACGATCAGTATCATATCAGAAGAAGTACGAATTGTTTTTGATTTGTGTAATATTAACTGATTTCGAAGTGTACAGCAGTTCGGGAAAATATGAAGCCCTTGTAACAACTACAGGTGAAGATGATGGAGGTGATATTGTATTAGATGGTGATTCTGCTAATATAGATATGGGTGACTTGGGTGATGATGGTGAAGAAGCTGATGAGAGAGAATTAGAAGATGATTAAATAGATTGATAGAACCTTTTTAAACTTATGAATATATCTATTTATTTTTTTCATTATTTCGTTTCATCAGTTGACAGTTACTGGTCGGAGTCCGAAAAAGATTTAACATGGAATCCTTTCTCTTATTATGCACTATTTAATTGCAAAATGACTCAAAAATAAACAATATATCAAGGAAAAAACGATGCAGGGAATATGTCATATAAGGGGGAAATTTGATATCTGGGCTAGAGGTCTATCAGATGTTCGGGTCCACTAGACATCAATTTAGCTTGAGTAGTGAACTCTAATCAGATGTTATACACATCATTACCAAACGTCTCACAAACAGATTATGAGACTCCATCATCAAACATCTTTTGGAACTCAGATCAGGTATGCGGTGTAGTCTTATTTACTATATGACACTCTGATACTGTGGATCTGTCCAACCTCAAGCCTTTCTACTTCTATTACTACCCCATACCAGTGGGCGTGGTACACCGTACATCAAAGTGATATTTGTTATCTTCCAGGGTAAGCAGTACTAAAATAAACACCACTGATGACATCCATAACATCAGCTCCGGAAGGGATTGGTTCGCCGTATCATTGATACGAAGCCATAATCATCAGTGCATGTTGTCACCCCAAAATACTAATAGAACAGCTCCGCTCGACACATGGTAATACTAATGATGAGTCTCACCCGTTCTACGTGGTTTACGCATCTTATTTTTTTTTGTTGCTGATCATCATCTATGAATCCTTTTATCACCTTCCGTGCCAACAACTATAAAGGTATCTGATTCGAGTATTCTCGTAGGAACTCGAAATCAGGCCCTCAACTTGTTCTGAACAACCCACTCCGTTTACATCGTATTCTGCTCTCAACACCTGCTAAGATATGGACGAGTATGGTTTAACAGCCGATGATTTGATACAAGACGTGAAATTTCTCCGACAACGAGGGTATATTTACTGTATTGAAGTTCCCTTTAACATCCTAAAATTGTGCTAATTCTACCTAACCATTGTTTTGTATCTTAGACTCTGCACTCACCATTTGTGCTTATGATTTCCTTTGCCGGTTGTCACACGAGGTATGTAATAATGTCCTTTAATAGCATATATTCACAATTGGCATTCTGTAGATCAAGTATATCCACAGGTGATTCGATTTCTGATAGTCCTGCGGGTTGATCTTGAATAACCAACTATTTACAGTCCCGGAACACAATGCTCATGGTCCAGGACTATCATTCATACCATATACAACTCAATTGGAGCAATGACTTTATGCTATATCATGTAAGATATTTCACGTCTTCATCTTACTTCACAGTGTCATCTGATAGCCTGGATTGAAGACTTATGCAATATAGTGGGTCAAATGTCAAAAGGATTATTCTGAGTTTTCGGATTTAAATCTTTGTTTAAAAAGGTGATCTAAACAGACCATCGACAAAAGTAAGTTTCCAGAATTCAGTTTCTCTTCTATATTCCGACAGGTACAATCTATTGTAGGCGTAAGTTGAATATGTTCATGGAGTCCTCCTTGCTAGAGGTTGACACGTAGCAAAAAAAAAAGATGCATGATTAACAATGCCATATCCAACATGTGAGTATTCGAAGCTTCATTTGCATGTAGCTCTGGTATAACAGTATGGTTACCACTAGAATCGTAGAGGTATTGCTCCCAGGTGCCATCAAAACTCTACTGGTATCTCGGCTTCGTGCTTTATGGAACAACAGTTATCCAGGTAATGGAGTTTACATCTCTTTTCAGTATACTGTAGAACTCACCCTTGATAACTTTAGTTACAATTATACTCATCTTGGCAGTCATATGTAAGTGTCATTCAAGTCTACCAACAAGTTCCGGCGGTACCCATTAACAAGCACAAATTATACATCAGTGGAAATTGGTGTATGTGACAGGTTCTTTCATACCGCTGGTAGTGTGCTAAGCATCGTATTACTAGGGTGGAATTGGCTCACTCATAATGACTGGGATTATGGATATGAAGTATTCGGTTTCAATTCCACCTCTCCATGGGTGCTACTATTCATCGCCAGACTCAGTTTTTCAAATGTATGTGTATTATAGCATTGCATTGTGGTAAGTATACCCGATTTTACTAATTCAAAGTACACTGAAAACCAATATCTATTCAGGGGAGTCCGTGTATTTACTACAGGTATATTTACATTCTCCTACATCTTATCTTCACGGCTCAAGAATAAAAATAACCATTGGTTCAATAGGTATTGAGGTAGTACTGACTCTTATCAAACTGTTCCATGTTCTCCATGACATAAAAGTAGGAGATACAGTCCGGACTAATATTAAGCACATCCGAAAAACAACGCCGGTCATCTATGTGTTTTACCGGGATGGGACGCTTTATTTTATCCCGTGAGTATTTTTTTCTTACTAATCCCCGATTTTCTAGAATTGTTGAACATTAACTATCTTGCATAAATAGAATATTTAGTAAGTTCACATCCCGAAAAGTACACGTATATTAAGTGCCAACAATCCAACAGTCATTAGTGCTATTGGTTTAGTGCAAGCAGTCAGTTTCCTCCGTCATTCATTAACTTTTGTTAGCTGGGCAACGTACGTTTCTACTTGGCTTTTCAACCATCCGATATTAATATTGTTACATCTTAACAGGTGGCTTACAGTCATATATTACCTCTGTGTAAGTTCACACCTAATCACATTCATAAGTGATACTTAGGTACTTAATAAATAGGGAACTCGCTTGATCCTGAATCTACGTGAGGTGAACTGTAAGCTCACAGAAGGCTCAGTAGCTCAAAAACTGAGTACTTTGCGTTTTGGCGGAGATCCTCAGGCTGGTGGTTCGAGGGGAAGTGATGGTAATAGTCAATTTGGGCCGGATGGCCAAGATGAATATAACAACGAGTCAAATCGTAATGATGAACCAAGTGAGGCGGTGGAGGGGGTACAAGATGATATTGGTGTTCAACAGGACGTCGTAAGTGACATCGAGGAGACATTGCGTTAAAACGTACTTCTTTTAAACTATGTAGTACTCTCGAATATTTATTATTGTGCTGGATATCTTCAAGTATTGCTTTCCAATGTCCCACCCCTAGAAAGGACGTCTATCCCGGATATGGAGCCATTCTACAGGGAAGCAACCACCCCAAGTATTTCAGCCGCACGAACAGTATGATGATCCTCTTCTTCGTCAGACCTCAGCCTCATCCTTCAGATTAACATCATGTAAATAATTGACTTGCATGTTCTTGCAAAGTGAACGTGTTTGCCCTAGTCCACTTCCTCTTGTTCCTGTTGCGGTTCTGCTTCGGATCCTCAACTTGGACTTGGACTTGGACTTGAATTTCCTATCCAATTCTTCATTAATCCAATAGAGCGAGATATAACGATCTCCACAACATCCCCCCCTTAGACACCCTCATTCTTTCAAGTATCCAGGGTTTTCTCGCTCGGTAAAGGTTCTCTTCTTTCTTCTTGTTCCTGTTGCCTTTCTCTTTCATACTCGTGCTTGTCACGTTCAAGTTGTTATACCCAAATCTTCCGACATTGTTACCAAAGGCATAGAATCCAAAATTCCATCTAAAAGTAGAGGAACCCATGAACACGTCTTCAGAACCCCTTTCGACTCCTCATCGGATTCACATGATTGAGAATTATGCCAAGGGATTAGGATGAGATTGGGAAGTCGAAGGAATGCAAGGTATTGTAGTAGAATGTTCTTCCGATAATGACAGCTCCATTACGGTATGTAAGGGTCATTCATTGGTGGGCGGTGGGCGGTTGATTTCATGGAGAGCATTGAACATTGAGCAGAGACTAGATCGGTTGGGTCATGTACCGTTGGTATCAGAGGTAAACAGGTTTATATATGCCATGGCCCATGCCTGAGTTACATCCCATAAGATCATCGGTTCTTTGAAGAATGTTTAACTAAACCTTTCAGTGTAGTAGATACTCCTTTACGGTAGATATTTCGAGTATCCGGTGGTTTTGGGGAAGAGTTAGAGAAGGTACCATGAGAACCTTCATCGACATTAGCGAGTATATGCGCTTTTTTCCATGACATTGCTCTGAGCATGTAGGGGTTTCAATTCCTCTTGCCAATATGGTACTTTGTATTCAATCTTTTTGTATTCGTGTGTTCCTGCTGCGTTGAAGTCTTCCATCCTCGTCACCACAGGCGTAGACTCAGGACAGGACCAGAATACTTCAAGAACCAATGGATTCTTTGACAAAACCGCCATACATCCTTTTATTAAAGTGGCGACCACAGAAATCGTTTAACCAACTACAAAAACGTCCTGAAAATAACGATTAGTTCTTGTTCGTGTAATTTTCTTTTAATTCTTCTTACCAGCCCACTTCTTCAGCCTCTCCTTGGACGCCTGATACTGACACTCTTATTCCTGAAA
The DNA here is from genome assembly GCA_034638255.1 of Coprinus comatus. Taxonomy (NCBI): domain Eukaryota; kingdom Fungi; phylum Basidiomycota; class Agaricomycetes; order Agaricales; family Agaricaceae; genus Coprinus; species Coprinus comatus. The sequence goes on from JAWPGT010000032.1 coordinate 289,878, forward strand.
TTCTAACGAATTCACACATTCTCCA